>ML435085.1:666-15649 GCA_005239525.1 Nicotiana knightiana | reverse complement strand
GGGGGGGGGGGGGGAGGATAAGCAGAAAAATAAAAGAGAGAAAAACCAAGGAATTGATGATATGAACATAGGGATAATTTCATGAATGTTCACCAAACATATAATTTGCTGTACCAAAGTTATAGACTAACTTTTGTAATGGTAAATTAACTCAAACACACTTATATGTATCATAAAATAAAATATGGCAAAAAATATAAAATCCAGTTCGAGATAGCACAGTTAAGGCATGAGAAAATGTTGATGTACAGTTAAATTTCTCTATAACAGTTTTATTTGTCCATATTTTTGAATGTTATAGCGAAGTGTTGTTATAGAGAATATATAATATAACATAACATATAAATTTATTCTGAAAAAGCTTGACTTTTATAGAGAAGTGTTGTTATATATGAATATTGTTATATAGATGTCTGACTGTAATTATAATCATAGCAGCAAGTCACCTCATGTAACACTATTTTAAAAATAAAAAAGAATCATTTTGTAATCCAACCTAATACCCCGTGTCTTTCCTAATGTGTCTGAGAATGACAACGGGGCGAGGCGGATTTAAGTTTTCACGAATTTACCTTGCAATCGCACCGCTCGCATCATTTGCCATCCCTAAATGTGCCACATTATGGGGGGTTTTATTCTGTTAAGTGGGTTAGAAATAGTTTATCTAAGTAGTGTGTTACATGGATATTTTGCAAAGCGTGTAGCTAAGTAACAATCCATTATCCACTATATTTGTGGGGTCTAATTTAGCTTCTTCATTTTTTTTTTTTTTTTTTTTTTTTTTTTTTTTTTTTTTTTTTTTTTTTTTTTTTTTTTTTTTTTTTTTTTTTTTTTTTTTTTTTTTTTTTTTTTTTTTTTTTTTTTGCACTTCTTGTTTTTTGTGATAGATAAGTATACTCGAATTATTATTTTTACTGCAAAAGTTAAAAGCATGTTTGGAAGGTCACCTTGTAGTTGTATTTGGATGTAATTACACCCCTGGGTATGTTTGGTTGGCCAAGTATGGTCATTTAGGATTTGGATGTAATTGATACGATCCAATTTTCCCTCCGTTAGGTATCGTGATGTCATCTAGTCTTAAGGACTAGGTAAGTCTAACATTTACAGAATAATAACAATAATAAATAACATCTAATAATTTCTGAAAGGAAATTTTCAATACAATTTACAATTTTTTCAAAATCGGTAATAAAAGTTATAAGCTCTACAGAGTTTGCTACAACCCCTAAATACAACTGTTTGGAAATAAGTAAAAATAATGTGAAATACAAAATAGGAAGGTGACTACGAAGCCTACGAATGCAACATCAGGTTTACCTTGAGTCTCCACAACAACAATCCGCATTGCTAGCTAAAGATCAACTGACTTCGCAATACCTAGATCTGCACAAAAATGTGCAAAAGTGTAGTATGAGTACACAACAATAGTACCCAGCAAGTATTGAGACTAACCTCAGTGGAGTAGTGTCGAGGAACAATCAAGACACCTACTGGACTAAATAACCTGAACAAGTATAAGTGTAGAAACAACAGAGTATGATATCTATATAAAGACTACTCGATATGGCTAACAATATATTAATTGTTATAAAAAGGACAACAACAAGTACTAGCGGAATACCATAACAATGACGCAGAAGAGTGAACGTAAACCCAACCTAAATTCGAAATCACAGATACACCAAGGACAAATAATAACTCAGCAACAACGACCGCTTTTACATTAGGTTTTAATCAACAAGCTCCACGAGATACCGAACCTCGGACAAATCACAACTCACGGGTCTCAATACCTGAACCCTAACACTTGGCATCTTGTGTCATCATTACACCTCATAACCGCACTGACGACTCACGTACCAAATAGAGCCATTCTCACATAGAAGACAAGTAAACATGTGTGTGTATCTAAACTCAACAATATCAAGGAAACCTCTTATCCGATAAGGGTGCTTAACTACACGTATGCTTGTGCAAGTGTCCTAACATAGTTCATATTAGCTAGTAAGCATAAGGAAAAGAACGGACAACATGTAGAATGTTTTCTCACAACTTTCACAAGATAAATCTCACACAGGTACGTGTACCACTATACAAATATCAACATCAAGAATGCCCCCAGGTCATCACAATTCATCACAAATCAATCCCTGACATAGCCCACCTTGTCTCGTTACACGCGCATAATTATGTTCCCACCTTGTCTCGCCACATGCGCAATCCCCCCCCTCTCTCTCTCTCTCTCACACACACACACACACACACACACACACACACATATATATATATATATATATATATATATATATATATTGTCACGCCGCATGTGCAAATATCAATAGTATCAACAACACAACAGAAACCTCGGCAACCCCATAACAATTACAACATCAACAATGACAATAATACAGGTACGACAAGTAAATCAACTCAAGAACCTTCGATCTCAAGAAACGGTAGAACTAGTTCACTAGGAATAACCATAATAAAGAATACTAGGCATAATAAAAATAGCTCAACAAGGAAGGAAATAATATGCAACAATAGTCCCACAATGTACGGTGCAACAACAAGAAACTAATACGAGTCAAATAATTCCAAATAAGGGAAAGTCCACTAAGGCATAGGATTTCTAAGTTTCTTTTATGTTTGGACAATTACAGGAGATATACAACCAATTCAAATAAAGGTAGGCAGCAAGAAGATCACCATAACCTCAATTAAGGGAAAACATTTATAAAAGGGATAACTACAACTTCAATTAATGATAAGCAGTTAAGGAAAAGATAACATGGCAGCGGAAGAAATAACAGTCTCAATTAAGGCACATATGAATCAAATAACAATAAGAATAGACCATGAAGCAATTGATTCTAATAAAGTAGGTAAAGATGAAACTAGTAATTAAGGAGCGTAATCATAACAAGAACAACTGCATATTCAATGAATACAAGGGCCTAGGAACTCTAAAAGGCCAATTTTTCCACAAATAAGTCCGAGAACGTACTCGTCACCTCGCGTACATGAACTACAATAAACATAGAAGACTCAAACCGATACTCTTAAATGAACTTCTCGAGCGAAATGACCTCCAGACCGCTCAAATCTAACCAAAAATAACTTCAAAGCACAAATAAAACTCATAAGAAACTATTCTGGATCATAAAGTCTCAATCTTTATCAAAATCTAAAAATTGACATCTAGGCCCGCACCCAAGAACCCGTCAAATTTCACAAAACCCGAACATCCATTCAGATACGAGTTCAACCATACAAAATTTATCAAATTCCGATACCATTTCGTCCCTCAAATACCGATTTTTCATTTTGAAATTTTTCTTCAAAAACTAACATTTTCCTCAACTCAAAGCACAAATTAAATGATAAAAATGAAGATAAAATCATGGAATATATTAAATACTAGGTGAATAACACTTACCCAATCGATTTTCTTGAAAAACCCACAAAGATTTGCTCAAAACCGAGCTCTACAAGTCAAAATATGATGAAAATGGACTAACCCTCAATTTGGAAAACTTATATTCTGCCGAGGTATGAAAGCATTGCGAACGTAGAGAAAGGCTCGCATTCACAAAGAAGGAAAGTAAGACTGTCCAGAAAAACCCTTCGCGAACGCGAGGGAAAGGGGGTGAACGCGAAGAACGAGGGACAGAACCTACACGAACGGGAACGCGAACGCAAAGAAGAAATATGAGGCTGCCAGGAAGAGCTTCGTGAATGCGGGTGGCTAATCGCGAACGCGATGATGGGAAAAAGCAAACCTTCACGAACGCAAGAGGTTGAACATGAACGCGAAGAAGGATCTCGGGGTGATCAACAGAGACACTTTGCGAACGAAGAAGGAGCTTCGCGATCGCAAAGAAGAACACTAGAAAAACAGAACAACAGTTCAAAAATAGGAGAAATTGACCCGTAGCCCACCCGGAACAAGAAATCTACCCATCGCGGACATCATGTTCTGAAAGTAATCAGGCTCTTGAGCCTCCAGAAAAACAGCGATCAACTCATGGTTATCCATGGGTGGCTTGACGCTAGCCTCTTGCTCCCTTCACTTGATTGCATACTCCCTAAAGATTTCAGTCGGCTTCTTCTTCATATTGGACAAGGAATTGTGATATGGTGCAATATCTATGTTGTACTGGTATTGTTTGATGAAGGACTGAGCCATGTCTACCCCAGACATGCCAGTGAGAGATATCTTGGTCGATGAACCATTCTGAGTCTACCCCCGCAAGACTTCCCCTAAATTAAGCCATCAGCAATTCTTCTTTTCCACCTGCACCCCTCAGCTGGTTGCAGTACTTTTTTAAGTGGGCGATGGGGTCGCCGTGTCTATCATACTTCTCAAATTTTTGGGTCTTGAACCCTGACAGAAAATGGATGTGAGGGAACATGCATAGATCACTGAAAGATACACTTTTGTGACCTCCTTGTCCTTGTATGTTCTTTATGTTTTGTTTAAGACTTTTCATCTTCCTGGCCATCTCATCTGGCTCAACTGTCTGGGCAGGATTTTCATTTTCCATCGGGACTCGTACTGAGGAGTCTGGTTGTCTGGAGCCGAGACCCTAAAAGCCATATTTGGATAGTAGTATTTTCCATCATAAGCATGAGATGGTGGATCGTTGTTTGTCCTCGTCACAGGTGGTGGTGGCAGGACTGTATATACCGGTGTGCCAGACACGACAAAAGGGGTGTTCCTGACTGGTGCGGCTGGAGGTCGCACATTAGAGGTACCAGGGGTGGCATGGATGCTGTAGTTTGGCACATACCCTGGTGGTAGAATGTGATCATTTGTTGCGTGGAGCGGTGGTTGAGTAGCCAGGGGTACGATAGAAGTTCCTTCTGAGGGACCCGGAGGTGGAGGCTGACCGAAGACCCACTCGATTTCATCATCATTATCCATCGGTACCTTCCCTTTAAATCTGGTGAAGTAATGATGTGTTGCTAGTTTCACCACAAACCAACCACCTTAAGCTTACTGGACTAAGAGGCAACAAACGTGTTAGGGTTAAGCATTTTACACATATGAATCACACGTAATATGCCATGTTCCTAACATTGTCTCCATTTCTAACATGTTTTTGGAAGGCTTCATGTTTCATCCCGGCTTATGAGGCTGTTGCTTATTGGTGCTCTCAAATTTTCTTTTTCTCTTCTCTTTTGTTTATCTTCTCTTTCTCATTTTTTCGCTTTTCTTTTCACTTGCTTATTTTTGTTCCCTCATTTTAGAGTTATTGAAATATTTTGATTGAACCTTTTAGGGGTTGCCTACATATCTTGTCGCCGCATGAATCAGATCATTACGTAGTTCAGGGACACGACCCTCTTTTTTTCCTTTTTTTTCTTTTTCTTTTTATACAAAACAAACAATTTTTGGTTCTTTTTTTGAATTTTTTCCAAAACAAAATCTTTTTCATTGATTTTCACTTTTTGATACAAGACTCAATAACAAGAATTACATAAAGATAACCATTTAAACAAGACCAGACTTGACTCAAACAGACTTTTTAAGACAAAAGGCAAAATAACAAGACTCTAAACAACACAAGACTCTTACATACTCAAAAACCACAAAGGAACACTCAAAATGGACTGCCAGCTAAAAGAAGATATAAAATTCTTCATGAGAATCCACCAGAATTATTTTAGTCATGGATCTTATTCCTGCGGCTGACCCCCAACGTCGCGGTATATCCTCTCTAAATCTGCAGATATGTGACGAGCGACGTTCAATGATACTTCAGCAAATCATTAGGGCATCATTCCCCGACAACTCCTGCAAGCTCGGGAGGTATATGTGGCTACCTCGAGAATCTTTCCCTTAATGTGTTCCCGAGCCAAGTGAAACTCTTGATTTTGTTGACCACGGATCTCAGCTAGATCCAGTGCATCACGCTTGCGCTCCAAGGCCATATCTCTTTGGCGCTGAATTTTCAGTGACTCCCCCTCCAACCGACTGATCATGCTTTGATAATGATGTCTTTCTATTTCAAACTCCGCGATCTGGCGCTCACTGCTTGACTTAACTCCCCCTATATGATCCCTCAGACCTTGTATTAACGGAGCAAAACCTCTGCACTCATAATCACAGACCACCTTGAACTGAGCTTCTCTTTCTTCCTGTTGTTGAGCGGTAGTGATCACTTTTTCCTGCCTAATTTGAGCTTTGAGTGCTCGCCTCTTTTGTGCCCATNTCGATCTCCTCCTCCCAATCAGTCGCATGCCGTATGGATCTTTCTGGCCTTTGCTCCGGGATAGCCTGGTTGTGAAACCACTCAAGGTATGCGAGGCTTACCTCCCCACATTCATCAGCTACCATCTCGTCCAAATCATAAAATCAACTACCAAACCAAAACTTTTGTGCAGATGACTCCCTTGGAGGTTCCTCTACCTTGAATTTCCATATGAACGAGCGCATGTCCTCAGTCGGGGGCCTCTTTTGCTCTCTCCCTAGCTGGCGCATGACGCGTAGGGGTGCATAGGGTTGGAAACCTCTGAAACCCATGAGTATGAAGAACGGACGATACGTCGACATATGCATGATCCTAGCAAAAGGGAACCAATAATAGTTCCAAGGAATCTATCAGCACTCAACGAACCGAACAATGTCTGCCAAGCCCTCACCCCCTCTGGAAGAGTACAACTTGCGGCCCTCTCTGGGTGACATCCGATGTAATTCAGCCAATTGTCGTTGAAATTTATTACTATTGGATGATGATAAAGGTGCTCTATGAACCACATCTGCAGTAGAATGTTGCATCCCTCGAAGTAATATTCACCCTCTTGGCAGCAGGTCAAAGCTCGAAAAATATCTCCCAGAATCATGGGAAGAATGGTGTGATCCTCGCTACTTCGAAAAAATGAGACTACCGCAGCTAATCGATTCTGATGCGCCCACCACGATCTAGAAAGACCATGATCCCCAGAAATGATATCATGAACGCGAAGACTCTCAACTTCCTCCATGCGTCGTAACTCAATTGGTTGACGAATTCTGTGCCCGAGAAGTTTTCAAACCCTTTGTCGTCCGCAAATCTGTCATAGAAATATTCCAACGGAACCCAACCTTCATCCAGGCAACCCATCGGAATTTGACGGAGGCATAAATTTTTCAAAAAGTTGTTCACACCAATTTTTCTCGGAGCAGCAGGCTTTTTCCCACGAAGGTCCCTCCCTAATACGGTAAACCCACCTAATTGTTCCAATGTAGGCGTCATTTCACAATCTTTGAACCTGAAGACATTGTTCAGGGGGTCCCAAAAACCTACTAGAGCCTCGATTAAANCGGTAAACCCACCTAATTCTTCCAATGTAGGCGTCATTTCACAATCTTTGAACCTGAAGACATTGTTCAGGGGGTCCCAAAAACCTACTAGAGCGTCGATTAAATCTCTGTTAGGCTTAATCCCCATGATATTTGTGAGGAACTTGAGGTGCTTAAATACTTGATTCCGTTCCCATGTCGCAAAAATAACCCACCAATTACAGAGACTACTCGGGGTCTTATCTATTATCAAAAACATAGGAGGTGTCTTGTTCCTTACCCTTTTCTGGTTGATTCTTTGTGGATAATTCATGGTGAACCTAAAAATAAGATAAAAAGGGGTCAGGACTTTCCTAAGTTATATGAAATTCTGATTATTCCTTTTTATTTATTTTAAAAAAGAAAAACGCCATTTAGGACTCGATCTATTTACTATTTTTGAAATTAGCACACACAAAAAGTAGGGAAATGACTATTATTATAAAAACGATATTTTGATTCTTCCACGAAAGGCTTAGATCATTTTTCAGTAAAAACGACTAAGCATGGGGACAAAATAAAAATAAAAAAGTAAAATAAGAAATAGACAAACTAAAAATGGCTAGTTTAACAAAAATGGCCCTTCGGTACTTCCCAGGAAGATTTTAAGATTGTCTTGGAAAAACGGCCGGAATACGAGGGCAAACAGTAAAAGGTGACCAAAGAAAGTGGGCTATGTCAAGCAAATGCCCAATTTTAGTTTCAAGAAGATTGAGAGGGGGTGCGTGAGAAGACAATTTATATGTACAGTTCAACAATATCAAAGCCGTAAAAAGCGAACAAGTAGCACATTAGGCACAAATAAATCACAATATATACAAAATTAATGAAGCCAAATAAAAAGTCAACATGTACAAGCTTGAATTCTGGTTGCTCCTCAGCAGAGTCGCCAGAGCTGTCACACCCTTTTTTCCTACCTCGTAAAAGATATGTATTACTAGATTGTTGTGGGTTAAAGAATTTTTCCAATTAAAGTGACCATTTTGAAATAGGGATTATTTTATTGCTCAGAGTCGCCACTTAAAATTGATTTTTGGGTGTTCCAAGTCACCTTTTATTTGAATCCCTAATCAAAGGAAGATTTGACTCTCTTTTTATTGGTCCGCGAAAATAAAGTTCGGGTAAGGAATTTTGTTGACCGGGGAGAAGATATAAGGCATTCCCCGAGCCTCGTCGTTCTAGCACGGTCGCTTTATTGCCTTAAACTTGGTTTAAATTAATTCTGAATAAACTGTTCTTTCTATGTTTACTTATCCGCCTTTGCTTATTAAAATTATTAAAGAAACATTTGAATAAAATTGTCCTAATCGCACCACGCAAGCGAATGTGCGACCGAGATGAATTTGCTAATTTTGTTGTAACAGCGCTATGCAAGAGAATCCGCAGTTATGACAAAGGACTATTAGCACGCTATTATTTTCAGAAAGATTAATATATTTGTGCTTTGAGAGAAATTAATTTTCTGTAAAGTTATTAAATGTTACTACCGCGCTATGCAAGCGAATCCGTGATTATGAAAAAAGGAATGGAAATTAGTTAAAAATATTGGATATGAGATGAGATTATTGAGTTAACTTATTGAATGTTAAACATCACTCTACGCAAGCGATTCCGTAAAACTAAAGCGCACCTACTAATTGCCTAACGTTTAAATTAATTAATTAATTAATGTGATTAAGTTATTGAGTCATTAACTTTAAAGGAAATTTGACTTTTAGTGAATCCACTTGAAACCTTAACTAAACAACTCATTTTTGTTTTTGGTTTAGTAATTTCAAGTTTATCTCAATGACCCAATGATCTACAGGAAAATATATTAAACAAATAAAATATTAACACCAAATAATTAGGCACCTACGAAATGAGGCCTTGCTCAAGTTAGAAACGCACCACATAAAGTAGTTAATGAGAGATTTAAGGAAATACAATATTTTTCAATTGAACCAAAGTTCAAATAATAAGAAATCCTAATGCCAATGTCTTAATATAAAAGAAATGCTGTAAACAACAACAAAAAAAAAAACATTTCTTTTAGACATTAAATTTACTTTAACAATACTATGAATTTTAAGAAACTCCGCTCAAACAGTAGCTAAACATGCTTCCAATTGAACACATGGTTTCATTTTTTAAATTGACAACGTTAAAGTAAAGAGATTAAAATCACTCATCGTATTTATTTTTCTACTACAACTGAACATGCTATTTACTCTAACAAGACCCTGAGCATTTAAGCTAAAATTTGTCACAGCAAGCAGAGAATGGTAATAACAATCAAAATAAATAGTTCATGTCATTTAAACTCTAGCAATACCATCCAAACAAGATACACGAATCAGACATTCGTACATATATTTCAAAAGTGATCATCAGTGAACTATAAACTCCCTACTTCATTCATTTGCAACTGAAAGTACATTATAAGGCGCAAAGTGTTACCTAAAGTTGCAGATTTAAGACGGGGCAGTAGTGGTGAACTCAAAGTTGCGCAATACTTTTGAAACTCAGATATGGTAAATCAGTAACAAGCAGCCACCGATAACAAACGGCAGAAAACTCAAAGCACTTGAATCCAGAAACTCTTTAAGAAAAAAAGGTATCAAGAAAAATCCAAAACAAAGAGAACCAAAAGACTCTTCTAAATTATTTCCAAGAGGAAAATAATTGCTGAAATTTTTCCCCTTTTGTTGTCTTTTTTCTTTTAGTTCAAGATGTGTAAAGATGTCCAGCAGTTGGGTCCTAGATTGTGTGTTCTTTTGTGTGAAAGAATGACCTCCTTAAGTAGGAAAAGCAAGCACTTTTGGACAGATTTTGGTTTACCAAAAATCTGTCCAAAAGACTTACTTTTACCCAAAATCTATTCAAAAGACTTACTTTTTCTCACCAAAAACCTGTCCAAGGACTGTCCAAATAGGAGAAAGGACAGTCATTTTAACTAAATTCAGACACAAGAAGAGTAGTTGTACCCTTAGCATGCTTCAAATAGTAAAAGTAACCAACTATGTTCTCTACTTAATCATTTCTTTCTACACCCTCAACTTTAACATTAACAACTAAATAACTAAAGTAATATATTTCATCACATTGAAACTAATAAAAGCCAACAGAAGACTAGTATAATTGTAAGCCAATTGAATCGCTCCGACAATGAACCAAACTAACTAGCTAATTCGAACTTCAATCAAATTCATCACATGAATCAAAATCGAATAGAGCTAATACAAGTATTAAGAGAATTTTCAACAAGCACAACCAAACTGTAGTCATGAAGAAACTGAACATATGACCAACACAATTTAGAAAATAAAACAGAACCTAAATTAAACTAAAGCTAAGTTTAACATAAAACAAAAGGAGAGAAAAAATGAAAAAGGATTAGGATTTCAACCTGTATTATCTGTGAAAGCGATTATCAAACTAACTAACAAATAAGAAATGATTAACCCGAACTTAAACCTATGATAAAATGTTAAAATCAATCACAAAAGATAGGAAAAAAAAAGAACGGGGAGAAGGTAATCTATATTACCCAACTTCAAACATTCGGGTAGTAGCAATAGCACAGTGGAATTGGTGGTGGCTCGGTTCGAGCAAGCTTTGATTGTTGATATTCATGGAAACCAAGAACTTCGGCGAATTCGAGTCCGGTTTCAATGATATCAACAACACAACCTTGCTCGAGGCCGGTTTGAAAAGAGAAACGAGAGGCAGTGGTGGTTGAGGGGTGGCTGTGACGGCAGTGAATCGGCAGTGGGGTGGTCGCCGAATTTTCGGGGTGAAATTGACATCAATAGGTAGGTCTTGAAGAACTCTATCCGTTGATGTATGTATTGTAGTGTGGGTAGATTTATAACTTCACGAATTTTGAAAAAAAAAGGGCGGCTAGGGTTTTGGTTTTTTCTAGATTCGTGGAGATAGGAAGGTTTTTGAAATATTTGAGTTGGAAATATAGCAAGAGGAGGAAGATAGGAGAAGATGGTGAATTTTTGGTGCGGAGATGAGGTGATCGGACGGCGGCGGTGGTAGGCAGAGGCGACGACGGTGGGAGAGTGAGAGAAGAAAGAGGGAGCTAGGGTTTAGATTTTGGGTTCATTAGACCAAAATTTCCGATTTTTATCTTTATATATGAAATGAAAGATTAAATTGGGGCCATTGGATTGAAAAGCTCTGATGGCTAGGATTGACCCCTTGTAACCTAACCAAAACGACGTAGTTTGATCGTGAAACTACGTCGTTTGAACACTAACCTGGCAGCCATTTACTTGGCATTGAAATTGCACTTTTAGCCACCTAACCATTTCTTTTTTAGCCCATTTCCCTTAATCTTATATTATTAAACTACAATCTAATTAACCTAAATACCAAACAATAAAACAAAACCTAATAAAACTCTTTAGCTAATAATTGAATTAATTATATGAAAAATAAATTTGATTAACTTATCAAATAATTAGTCAATTAAAAGAGAACACACAAAAAGAACAGTATAGAAAATTGTTTTTGGTATTTTTATGACAAGAAATTCAATTAATAATGCACAAAAATATAAGAAAAATAACGATTGAAGGAAAATTGACACTAACAACTTTAAGAGCATTTAAATGGTGCAAAAATTAGGTATTCACACCCGGGATCCCGTCTAAACACACTAACAAGTTCTAAAACCTAACACGGACTCGCTCGAGGTCTCAAATCACATCAAACAACACCGAAAAATCAAATCACGCCATGAATCAAAATTATGAACTTCCAAATCTTCCAACTTTTAAAACTCGTGGTGAAGCCTATCAAACAAATCCGTGATGACGTCAAATTTTGCAAGCAAGTCCCAAATGACATAACAGAGCTGTTCCAACTCGCGGAATCGCATTCCGACCCCGATATCACTAAAGTCAACTATTGGTCAAACCTTTCCACTTTCCAAACTTCAACTTTCGCCGAAATGCTTCAAATCACCCTACGGACCTCCAAAATCAAATCCAGACGCACGCCTAAGTCCAATATCACCATACAAAGCTTCTCAGGATCAAATGCCACTGAACAAAACTTAAATTCACAAAACGACCGGCAAGGTCATTACATTCTCCCCGTCTTAAACAAACGTTCATCCTCGAACGTGCCAAGAATTGCCTCGAAGTCTTCAAATCACTGAATGCACACCTCCAACATACACCCGCGGGTGATCCCACGTCACACTAATCCACATAAGCCTGACGACACCATGTCAACTATAATTTAGCCTTCCTACCAACACCGATAAGCCTCATAGTCAAAATTCTCACCTTATATTTATTTCCAAAAGACCCGATTCTGAATCCATACCCGGTATCAGTCTCAACCAGATGCAAAAACTCATGCCTACACCCACAAGGTACGACCATACAACATAACACACTACACATAGGACCATAATAACACTTCTTATCACAATAGTTGCCCGCAATCTAAACCAACACCAATAATTAGCCTTATACACGGTAGGAGCCACGTTTCAAACCTCCATGATCACTCTCAACTATGTCTAATAAAAGACTAAGAGGGATTTGCAAATATAATCCGGGGTATTACGCCCCGAGTCGATCCCACAGGAAATTTACGTATCAATTAATTCGTCAGAATACGCAACTTTTACTCAATCAATTCTCTCAAGACTTTTTAATATAACTTGGTGATATTTTACTAATTCTACTTACAATAGTAATAAACTAGCAATTACTAACAATGTGTTGTAAATAATGATAATAAAGGCCTAAGGTTTGGTTTCCCCCGTTGGTGAATTCTTTCTCAGATATTTCTTATAGTTTAATTAATCGTCTCTATCAATCATGAACACTCTATCTACCATAAATCTCTCTCAAGTAATTATGATAATTTACTAGACGCACTCTCTCAAGTTACGCTAGCTAGATTGCATTACAGTTCACTTTAGATTGCACCCGAGGTATCGTTATCTCTAATCCAACCTCTAAACCCTCGGTTATGACTTTCGTCTATACTCCGGGAGTGGTGTTGTTCAAACAACTACCTAAATATGCACTCTCTCTCAAGTAGATACATAATAAATAGGCACAGCTAATGAGGGCCCTTTCAATCAACTACAACAAGAATGTAGTTGAACAAATAGAGAATAATCAACCAAAATATATTAATATCGCATTAAATTCATCCCCAACGGGTTCTAACAAAACCCTAGATTAAATAATTTAGCTAGACATGTTCATAAGAATCAAACTCAAAATAAATTGCATAATTGAACTAAAAAGTAATGAATAAAAGATGTAAAAATCAATGTTTTTTGTCACTTCAATGGTTTTCTCTCTTCAAATCCTTCGTCTCCTTCCAATCCTCGTTAAGTTGTGTTTTAGGAGTCTATTTATATGTTTAGGACAAATCCTAAACGTGAAGGAGACTTCTATTCCAACCGGGAAACATTAAACTTGTCAAAACTCGGAATTGACCGAAACACGGGCCTAGGGTTTGGGCCTTAACGCCTGGATAACGCCAGGATAGGGCTGGCATTTGGACTCCAACGCCTGGATAACGCCAGGCTAGGCATGGCGTTTGGACCCTAACGCCAGGCATGGCCAGGCGTTTGGGCTCTGGCGCCCAGCTATAGCCCAGTGCACTCCTCCTCGCCTCTTGAGCGTATTTTCGATGTATTTGCATCCATTTAGCTCGGTTTCCATCTCCAATTCACCTACACATGAAATAGACTCTATTATGCACATAAAAAGTGTATTTTTATCATTAACGCACATAAAATGTAGGGCACTACACTCATGTACACAACTTATTAAGCAAATCTCTTAACACGTTATACCAAGAATATTTAAAACAGTTCAAGCACAAAGGTGTGACATCCTCGCCTCAATAATCGACTCACAAATATCATGCTTTATTCATAATTCACTAACTACTCTAAGTTAGAGGTCGGCAACATTACCTTTCCTTGGTGAATCATGTGCCTTCACCAAATCAAAGAGCTAGTTCCTCTCACAATAAAATTTAAGAACATTTGAGAACTCAAGATAGAAAGAATTCACACGCTCTCAGAATTAATATTCATATGCCACACAAGATGCACCATATGCTTGCCCGTAGTGTACTACTCTACTAATCGAGCTCATTCAGTCTAGGATCAAGTAGGACTTTATTCGGTTGTAATGTAAGCTGCGGGATGGGTAGGATACATTTGGATATAAGAGTGACTACACCACCCTAAGCACTTTAATACATAAACTTTAAAGTTCAACCTCAAACTCATAATAAGCCAACCTCCACCTTCACAACAATGTTATTACCCCATACTTATTTAAGCACAATTTCATTAAGAGTCACCACATATATTTTTTTCTTTCAAAAAAATACAACTATTTATTTTCTATTTTTTTCTTCTTTTCTTCTTTCTTTTTCAAGTGACTCTTACTTTTCAACACAATGCACCTTTCTCCTTATTTCAATTATTCCCCTCAAAAACCAACCTACCACCCCACACTTTAACTTTTCCATATTTCATCACATTTTCAGTGCTTACGAGAGGTGACAAGGTTCAAATATAAGATCGATTCAAACAAAAGGGATATGGCTTGTAATGTGGTTGCCAATGAAACCGGATTATAGGCTCAACGGGGTTAACTACGATACATAACGATTAGG
>ML435083.1:0-52248 GCA_005239525.1 Nicotiana knightiana | reverse complement strand
GCCCGGCCCGGCCCGGCAGTACCCCTACCCGCACGGGTTCGAATTTACCCGGATAAGCCCCAACCCGTTAAACCCGTTAACAATTAACCGGTAAGAACCCGTAACCGCAACCCGTCAGGTTCAAAAAAAAATGTAACCGGCCCGGCCCGGCCCACCCGTTAGACACCCTTAAAGAGAAGTCACAAAGAAGAATGACAAAAGGGAAAGAGAAAACGAAAAAAAAAGAGAAAAAAATATTAAAAAAAAGGAAAGAGGGAAACAAAAGAAAAGAGGAAGAATTGTGCAAGAAAGAAAGAGAGTTTGAAGACGAAGTTCGAGATTTCGTTCGCGATTTCGAGTTTGAGGTTCTAGAAAAGTTAGCTTTGGAATCAGTAGATTATGACTGTGATTTTATTGTAAAAAGCTTCACAAAAAAGGTAATATTTGACTTTTTCATCATCAACATGAAAAATAGTGTTGTTGGTTCTGATTAACTTTGGCTTCATCATTTTATTTAATTTCTATATCTTTAAGTTATGTGGAATATATTTTCGAACTAGAGTGAACTGAATATTTGTTTGTGTGTCGGCTCAAGTTAAATTTGATTACCAAACTTTTACTCATGGCCTAAAAATAAAATTTTCATTAATAGTTAAGTTTAGATCTTTTAGGAAGCCGTATTAAAATGACTTAAGACACAAATACTTTTGTTCATAGGATAATGAGATCATGGAGTTTGTCTAATTTCTAAAATCTGAAAATTCAAGTTTATGAGTTCTTTATCAAGATGTGTTTGTTCTAAGTTTATTGGAAGACTTAAATTTTGGGTCGAATAGTTTAAGTATAGTGGCCTATGTAAAAAATAAGATTAAAACTAGCTCGTTTTTCATAATAGATCAAAGCTTCTCTATCTCGTAATACTCAAGCTACATGTTATTGTTCATCAAATTAATTTCAGCGCCCCATTACGGAGGTCAAATTGACGGATAAATCTTTTTGAGGCAAAAACTACAAGAAAAGAACATAGGATTAAATTTCCCAGAAACACCACAAGCAAAACCAGATTAAAATTATTCGACAAAAAGTATAAATTCATCACTCTCTTAGCCATCTTGTCCATTTCAAGCAAATAAATGACAAAATGACCACTTCTTTAACAATATTAAAGGTTTTGCAAGAATATGCTTTCATATCCTTCTGTCTTAATATTTCCAACTCTACTAGTTAATATTATTGTATGTAACTTTCACTAGTTTCAAATTTCAAACTTTATACTTTGATTCGACATTTTTCCATAAGAAACAACATTTTTCAACCAAAAAAAAAATTGTGCTATCACTGATAAAACAGACGACGTAGATTATTGGTAATTTATTAAGGTGTAAATAATTTTAAGGTTGATTAAGCTGTGAATAATTATTTGATTAATACATTTTCACAATAATTCTATATCCATAAATCATGACCTCCCTACAACCTCAAATACCTTTAGGAAAAGGACTCTAAATATACTAGAAAACCTTTAGATGTGCTTTAAATATTAGCCCATGTGTTCCTACCCGAAACTTGGATTGATATGCTCAAATAATAAAAGGGTCATGTATGCATCCCGCGTCTCGACGCCTTTAAATTAGATTGTGTTATAACCATGTGTACATTCTGTACCTTCGTTTAACCTTTAATTTCAAGGAAATACCTTGTGTGCATTCCGCATCTTGGTGAATACAATTAATAAAATATAATTATTAATTAAGTGGTAATAGATAAGCCATAATCAATAAAATACAAGAATAGCTAAAAAATTGATTCAAGCCTTACATTAGTCAATAAAGCGACCGTGCTAGAACCACAGAATTCGTGGGGTGCCTTACACCTTCCCCTCGGTCAACATAATTCCTTACTCAGTCTTCTGTTTTCGTAGACCATAAATTAGGAGTCAAATCTTCCTTTTGATAAGGGATTCAATAAAAGTTGACTTGGAACACCAAAACTCAATTCCAAGTGGCGACACTAAATAATGAATAATCCCTTTTCAAAACGTCACTTTTATTAGAAAAACTCTTCTAACTCAACCACGTAATAGGGTTGTGAGAAAAAAAGAGGTGTGACAGCTCTGACAACTCTGCTGGGAAAAAACTAATAAGAATTCGAGCTGTATACATTAATTCTTGTTTGACTTTTATCATGTTTAGGATATTATTGTGTTTCGGAGCCTAATGTGCTATTTGTCGCTTATTTAACGCTTTAATATTTATTTGAATTGTGATATAAATTGCATCCTCTCTCGCACCCCTCTGAGTCTTCTGATAGGTAGTTATGTTGTGTTTGCCTACCAGCATCACAACTTTTCTATCTTGAGATAAAGCCAGTTAGCCAACCAGCTTCTGGTGAAGGATTTAGTCACACATGTTTAGGCGGGAGAGCCGTTAGCTAGCCAGTGCTGTTCTACTACTGGTGACGCTTGACGCTCCTCGGCTCGGGTTGTCTGCCTGGGTAAGCCAGGTCTAGATACCATCTCCTTTAGGATTTGAAAACTTAGAATAACAAGCCACAAACAATGAATATCCCTAGTAGGCTGCACTTTATTTGCATCATGTGCATTGGACTTAGCAGGACTCGGCACAGGGGCAGGGCCCATCTAGGACAGGTACCATTTTTTCATACCAACATGTTCATTTTTCTATGCTACATGTAACATTATTTAGTAGGCTTAACTGAAATGTTGACCGGCTTTAGGATAGACTAATTGAACAGGGAAGAGAGAAAGAGAAAATTTTCTCAAAAGTTCATAAAATATACATTTTTTAAAATAAAATTTTGAAGGGTTCTAATGTGTAAAATCACAATTTTTAAAATATATTTTTTCTTTTTATTATTTATTTAAACCGAACTACACGGGTTTGATTCTCACCAGATATGAGATACGTAGGCAACCTTCATAAGGTTCAACCCCATTATTTAAAAAAAAAGGTGTCTATAGACTGTTATTTTTTTTCTTCTCTCACAAAATAATAATAATATAGTCACTTGGTCAGTTTTTTCTCTTTTGACCAGTTTTGCCCATGCGTTCGGTTCTTTTGTCGAAATAACCTTGAAACCTTCCTCGAAAATGAGAAATGATCGTTTTAGCAAGAGAGACCAGTCTTTTTTATGTTCACTTATTTTTACAAAGAATAGTCATTTTGAGCCCTTTATATTTTTTAATTTCAGGATTAGTTTACTATTGTATCTTTTTAGTCCCATAATTTGGCTTTACTTTTTTTAGAGTCAAAACCCGAGAAATCGGATTTTTTGTGTCAATAATATATTTGATTAAAATCTAACCCCTTGTCTGGGTAAACATGTACATCATGAGTGGAGAAAGAGGTAAGTCTGAAAAGAGGCCCAGAGCAGAAAGGATACCAGATTTTCAAATTGTCGATCAAATACTGCATTTGTTGTGGGATTGGTGGAGATACTTTAAGGACTATGAGCGAAAACTGATAAAGAATTACTTGGGACATTTGGTTCACATGTTGACGATCAAGCCTAGGAGAGATATGATTGAAGCTTTGATTCCGCACTGGGATCCAGAAAGCAATGTGTTTCATTTTAGTGACTGTGAAATGACTCCGAACTTGGAGGAAATCACCCATTTCCAGGGGTGGGGCCGCAATCTTCGCCGCCAAAAGCCCATAGTACCAAAAAATGTGAACGAGGGTAAGTTTCTAAAGCTCTTGAACATAAATTACGGACAATATGAAGGTTTAGGAGGCAAGTGGGTTAAGTTGGGATTTCTGTTTCACTTGTGTGGCCTAGAATGCAATTTCGAAAGGAATGTGAGAGCACTGAAATCAAAGGAAAATATGGAAACATAGAAGGTTCACAGAAGGTTTGCTTTTATGGTTGCTATTTTGGGGCGTGTAGTTTTCCCGGAAAGGGAAGGGCGCATTGACATCCGCTTGGCAGGTGTAGTTGAGGCTCTGACTTCAGAAGGGGATGATTATACTTTTGTCCCTATGATTCTTTCTGGCATTTTTCGTGCTTTAACTAGATGTAAAATGGGTGCCGTGAAACTTTGATGGCTGCAACATTTTGCTGCAGATATGGTTTTTGGAGCATTTTTATCATAATCCTACGATCACTGATTTTAAGGAGTTATGGCCCAATCATACTTATGATCACAAGAAAAGAGTTGACGAATGTGACTTACCAGAAGGGATTGATGCCTGGAAAGAATTACTTCGTACTTTGTCTGCCAAACAGATCACTTGGAACTACGATTGGTTTTCCTCTAAAGAGGTCATTTGTTAATCTGCATACCATTCTTATTTGGTACTCATAGGATTGGATGGTGTTGATACCTATGCTCCACTTCGGGTAATGCGCCAGTTTGCACGACTACAAGAGGTTCCACCAACCCGAGATATGAGCAAGTTCTGTTATGATTTTGGCAAAGATCAACCTCATGACGAAGAAGAAATTATGAGAATTTGGTATGCAAGTAAAGTCTCGGAGTTGAATGAGATGGTAGAAGACCGAGATCATGGAGAGGTGATCCCTGAATATATTATTTGGTTTCATGATCCTTCGTCATTTAGAGATAGGCCTGAGGGGTCGAACAGGAGGAGAAATGATCAAAGAACTATAGAAAGGCTGAAAGAGGAATTAGAGCATGCTCAGATGAACATAGCCAAACAAACAAGCCCAGCAACAAGACGGAGTCACTCAGATTCGTTTAAATATTGAGAAAGATTATCAATATGCCTTAGGGATCATGGGTAAAGATCTAAAGCATGCTAAGAATGAGGCAGCACGCTTAGAAGAAGAACTGGAAAACACGATTGGTTTAGTCAGAAGAGTTGAGGCGAACAAAAATGCTGAAATACATAAGTTGCAAGAAGACTTGAGTATCATTGAAGAGGATGCGCACTAGTAACAACTGGAGTTTGATCAACAGAAAGAGCAATTTGAAAGAGAAAGGGCCCACTGGATACTCTCAAAGGGTCAGCTTTATGCACAATTAGAAGAAATAAAAAGGTAGAAGAGGGGTCATCAGCACGCAGATTTTGAAGCAGAGCCGCGTCAGTGGATGAGTGAGAGAGGTGTGTTAAACCATCACATTGAAAAATATGAGGGACTTGATGCTCAGATGGGGCACATCCTCAACACTACCCAGATGTGGTTGCAGAATTATCACGTGAATATGGGGCAAGCCAGAGTGCAGGTACTTCGATTGGCAGAAAAAGCAACATATATTCATGATGATCATCGCCATCTAAACAATGAGGAAGTTGGTCAACATGCACGTGCCCTCGTCCCACAGTTGCCAGCGGTGTTTCAAAATTTTTACGAGACTTTGGGAGGAGAGTGGAGGCGACGCAGACCATTGATATATCAACTTAAGTAAGAAGACCATTGAAGATTAAATTCTTAGTGTAGCCAATTAGTTTTTGTTACATTTTTATTTGTCGCATTGTTTATTTTTATATTTGGAGTCTTTTATTTTATCAAAATTTGTTTTATTATATTCACGTTTATGTCTTTAGAGTTAGTAGTCCTTTCTCTCATTGTATATATATACAAATTGATTGAAAATGAATGAAAAATATTTTAGTTTGTTTTATTTTATTTATATATATATATATATATATATATATATATATCACAATTTAAAAAAATCATTAAAATTGTTATTATTTCCCCGGAACTACATAATGGTCTGATTCATGCGGCGTCATGATACGTAGGCAATCCTCATCAGATGCGATTATAACCATAAAAATAAAAAAAATAAAAAATTGAAAAAAGGGGAAAGAAAAGGAGAGTTAAATTCAAGAGGAAATAATCAACAAGCCGGGATGAAGCATGAAACCTTCCAAGATCATTTTAGAAATGAAAATGGTATTAGGTGCATGACATACAACGTGTGATTAATATCTGCAAAATGCCTAACTCTAACACGTTTGTTGTTTGTCATTTTAAAAGATAAAGTTAAACATAGGTGGTTGGTTTGTGGTTTAAACTGGCGACTCACCCTTACAACACGAGATCAAAAGGAAAAAGTAAAATGGCAAACAACAATGAGAATGAATCAGATAATGATGATGTCCATGGACAATTGGTCGAACAAGGTACGTGACTGGTTGAAGAAGTAAGAGTGTTGAAGAAACAATTGGCAGAGATGTACCAAGCTTGGGTGAATGGACAAGAACCGCCCCCACTACCCATAGGGCCTTCGGACAATCTTCATAGTGTGTCAGTTGCAAGTCAAGTGCCCATCTCCATAACAACTAACCCATTGTACCAACCTGGACCTGGATTCAGTCCGAGCATTAACCTTCCCACTATCCCAGTACCTCCATTCCACGTCCTCCAACTGCACCCCTCAGAAATGATCCACCTACGGTACCTATTGTCCATACCTTCACTGTCCCTCAGCCGGCTCTTGCTCAAAAGTCCAACAATGATCCACAACTGAATGCTCATGATGCCTAACATTACTCTCCAAAATTGACTTTCAAAGTTCCAGATTCATACAAGCATACTCCTCAGAACATGTTCCCAGTTGAGATCGAAAAGCCCAACAAGAATAGGGAACAAGAGGAAATGACCAGAAAAATGAAGGGCCTGGAACAAACCATGAGAAATATACAAGGTTTGGGAGGCCACAAGAGTGTTTTGTTCAACGATTTATGCATGTTCCCCCATGTTCATTTGCCACCCGGTTTCAAGACCCCCAAGTTTGACAAGTATGACGGGCATGGTGATCCCGTTGCCCATTTGAAGAGGTATTGTAACCAATTAAGGGGGGAAGGAGGCAAAGAAGAATTACTCATGGCTTATTTTGGGGAAAGTTTGACAGGAATTGCTTCAGAGTGGTTCATTGATCAAGACATCTCTCACTGGCACGTTTGGAACGACATGGCTTAAAATTTTGTCCAACAGTTTCAGTACAATATTGATATAGTTCTAGACCATTCCTCTCTCATCAACATAAAGAAGAAACCATCAGAAAGCTTCAGAGAATATGCAATCAAGTGGAGAGAGCAGGTTGCTAGGGTCAAACCCCAAATGAAAGAGGCATAAATGATTGACTATTTTCTCCAAGCTAAGGATCCTGATTACCTCCATTACATGTTGGCCGACATTAGTAAGCCTTTTGCTGAGGCGATTAATATTGGTGAAATAGTTGAGAATGGCATGAAATCGGGCAAAATTGTGAGTCAGGCAACCCTTAAGGCGACCACACAAGCAATTCAAAGCGGGTCAGGCAGTTTCAGAAATCAGAAAAAGAAAGAGGTAGGATCCATGATGGCATCTGGGTTCGGGAGAGTTCAAAGAGTAATAGTTCCTTCTTATGTGCAATTCCAACAAGGACAATCCAATTCTCCTCAACATTACTATCCACCTCAGGGTCCCCGGTACTCAATTCCCCTGCAACAATACATAGTGTTTAATGCCCAAGCTTATGCTAGGCCTCCCAATCACCAACAATGGCGGGCACCGATTCCACAAGGTTCCCGTCAACTACGCCCGAATTTTCAAGCATCATATAATCCTTGTCCCCGACAAGGATATGTGAGAGAGGAGGAGCAAAAGAAAAAGTTCGCCCCAATTGGAGAATCGTATACAAGCCTATTTCGAAAGTTGATGCAATTGAAATTGATTGAACCTGTCATGCCGCGTTACGTGAACAGAATTCAAAAGGTTTTGATTCCAATGCAAGATGTGAGTATCACTCTAACACCCAAGGTCATACTACCGAAAATTATTGGACATTAAAGAAATTCGTTGAAAATTTGATTGAAGCAAAGGCAATTGTGGTAACAAACAATGAGGATACTCCTAATATCACAAATAATCTGCTCCCAGTTCATGATAATACACATTTTATTGGGATGATTTGTGATGATCGGGATTATAAGTAGTCTGGCAAGACAGAGATGGCTGTTGGAACCATAAGGCAAGAACCAAAAATGATAGTAAGCCCTCCGCAATTGGCGCCGTTGATTGCGAAAGGTGCGAGTTATAGTTTGAACTTGGCAGGTTCTGAAAAAATGATTCTCTATGTCCCTGGAAGCACAAAAAGGTTGAGGTTCAATTGGGTGGGCCAAAACTTTACATCCTTGGGGGCATTCAAAAGATCGTTCTGAATAATATTTTCAGAAATATAACAGAGTCAGTTGTGATCTGACCTGTTGCACAACTCCAAGTGACAAACACAAAAACTATTCCCTGGAATTATAACAAGACTATCATGACATACAAAGGAAAAGAGATAGTCGAAGAAACAGATGAAATGGAGGTCTTGACCCGCTCTAGAAGGTGCTACTAGCTAGAGGAATTGAGAAAAGCTAAGCCAGCAAGGGAAAGTCACTTGCCAGTGAAAGAACCCGTTGCAGAAAAAGAAGCAGAGGAATTCCTTAAGAAGATTAAAATGAAAGACTACTCAATCATTGACCAATTAAAGAAAACCCTTGCTCTGATTTCTTTGTTATCTCTGCTTTTGCACTCGGAAGAACATCGCCGTGTGTTGATCTAAACTCTGAACGAGGCTTATTCTCAAAAAAGACAATGGTGAATCAGCTAGAAAAATGGCTGAAAGATTCTTTGAAGTAAATATAATTACTTTCAATGATGATGATTTGCCTGAGGAAGGGGTTGGGCACAATAAATCTTTGCATCTTATGGTCAAATGTGAAGGTCACTACGTAAAAGGAGTCATGATTGATGGAGACTCAAGTGTAGATGTATGCCCTCTTTCTACTCTACAAGAGCTGAACATTGACACTAACAGAATTCAAACTAGTAATGTCAGCATCAGAGCTTTTGATGGTTCAAGAAGAGACACTATTGGGGAAATCGAACTCACCATGACAATCGGCCCGGTTGATTTTAACATTGTCTTTCAAGTGTTGGATATGAAAATTTCCTATAATTTTCTTCTAAGAAGTCCGTGGATCCATATGGCCAAAGCTATACCATCCACCCTACATCAAATGGTCAAATTCGAGTATGACAAGCAAGAAATTGTTGTTCATGGGGAGGACGAATCATCCGCCTATAAAGACCCATCCATTCCATGTAACGAGGCCAAGGAAGGATGTGAATCCCTCATATATCAAGCATTTGAGGTGATTGAGGTGGACCAAGTGGAAGAAGGAAAATAAATTTAGCATTCCCGTCTGTCAGCCACATCTATGATGGTAGCTTCGCTGATGTTAAGGAATGACTATGAACCAGGAAAAGGATTAGGATCCTCTCTAGAAGGAGTTTTGAACCCTATTGCTCCATTTTTGAAGAAAGATACCTTTGGTTTGGGTTTTAAACCAACTTCAGCTTAAATAGACAGATCCAAGGCCCGCAAAAAGAATGGTTGAAATTTTTCCAAACCAATCCCTCACATTGCCTACTCTTTTATCAAGCCACAATTTGAAGAAGTCCAAAATATTTCTACTCAGAATGATATTAATGAAGTTTGCCAGGGTATCAAGGAGATGTTCTATGAGATCAATATTGTTCAAGTTGGTGAGGGCCGTAGCCGTTCAAGTGTTCAGCTGATTGGTCCAGATACATCGCTCAACAACTGGGAAGAAACTCCTCTTCTCATCAGGAAGGAGTCTTGGTAGTTTGTTTTGCTGTTTTTTTTGTATTTGGATTATTTTAAGGGTTGTAATCCAGATATTTTAGTTTAATTGCTTTGCTTTGATGTTTATCCTTCTATCCTTTCAAATTCAATGAAATGAAGTTCTAGTTTCATAGTAAAATTCCGTCTTTTTATTTCCCTAATTTTTGTAATTTCTTATCATTTTCAGTTTCCTTAATGCTGGCTTTAAAAATATGACATGCACGCGGAATTCATGCCCAGATCTTAAAAAGTTATCTAATATCAAAATAATGAATCAAGAAGTTGAGTATGATGAAGATGAGGCTTTTAAGAAAATAAAAAGGGAATTGGATCAATTTGAGAATAAGCTTAAGCCTAACTTAAATGAAACTGAGATAATTAACCTGGGAAGTCCTGAAGAAACCAGAGAAATAAAAATAAGCATTCATACTGAACAAAAGACGAGAGATGCCATAATTCAAGTTTTGTTCGAGTACAAATATGTATTTGCTTGGTCGTATGAGGACATGCCGGGTTTGAGTGCCGATTTAGTGGTTCATAAGCTTCCCACATATCCTAATTTTCCACCAATCCAACAAAAATAAAGGAAGTTTAAGACAGACATGAGTGATAAGATTAAAGACGAAATCACGAAGCAACTAAGTGCAAATATGATCAGGGTCGTCCGATACACTAAATGGTTAGCAAATGTTATGCCAGTGCCGAAGAAGGATGGAAAAATAAGAGTTTGTGTTGACTATAGGGATTTAAACAAAGCAAGTCCAAAAGACAACTTTCCCTTACCCAACATTCATATCCTTGTTGACAATTGTGCTAAACATGAGATCCAATCTTTTGTGGATTGTTACGCCGGATATCACCAAATTCTGATGGATGAAGAAGATGCAGAAAAGACCGCCTTCAAAACTCCATGGGGAACATATTGTTATAGGGTCATGCCATTCGGTTTGAAGAATGTAGGGGAAACTTACATGAGGGCCATGACTACCATATTTCATGACATGATGCACAAAGAGATTGAAGTATATGTTGATGATGTGATCATTAAGTCCAGAACACAAGATGACCACGTGCAAGACTTGAAAAATTCTTTGAAAGGCTACGAAGGTACAATCTCAAACTCAATCCAATAAAATGTGCATTTGGAGTTCCTTCTGGGAAGCTTTTGGGTTTTATAGATAATTGAAGAGGCATTGAGTTGGATCCCTCAAAGATAAAGACCATCCGAGAGCTGCCTCCCCCAAAGAATAAAAAAGAAGTCACGAGTTTACTCGGGAGGTTGAACTACATCAACAGGTTCATTGCGCAACTTACAACCACATGTGANGGCCTCTGTTTTTATATCTGTCAGTAATGGATAGTTCTTTTGGTTGTGTTCTGGGTCAACATGATGCCACAGGCAAAAAGGAACAAGCAATCTATTATTTGAGCAAAAAGTTCACCACTTATGAGGCCAAATATACTCTTTTGGAAAGAACATGTTGTGCCTTAACCTGGGTCACTCTGAAGCTTAGGCATTATCTTTTGGCCTACACGACTTACCTCATATCCCGAATGGATCCCCTGAAATACATCTTTCAGAAGCCGATGCCAACTTGTAGATTGGCAAANGCTTTTGATAAGATCAAAGAATATTTGTCAAATCCCCCTGTTTTGGTCCCGCCGGAACTTGGTAGGCCTCTGTTTTTATATCTGTCAGTAATGGATAGTTCTTTTGGTTGTGTTCTGGGTCAACATGATGCCACAGGCAAAAAGGAACAAGCAATCTATTATTTGAGCAAAAAGTTCACCACTTATGAGGCCAAATACACTCTTTTGGAAAGGACATGTTGCGCCTTAACTTGGGTCGCCCAGAAGCTTAGGCATTATCTCTTGGCCTATACAACTTACCTCATATCCCGAATGGATCCTCTAAAGTACATCTTTCAGAAGCCGATGCCAACAGGCAGATTGGCAAAATGGCAAATCCTGCTCACAGAGTTTGATATTGTTTATGTCACTCGTACTGCCATGAAGGCGCAAGCTTTGGCTGACCATCTGGCAGAAAACCCGGTTGATGATGAGTATGAATCTTTGAACACATATTTCCCAGATGAAGAGGTTAATTTAATTAAAGAAGTAGTCCAAGATGAAAGTCAAACATGGAAACTATACTTTGATGGGGCTGTCAACATCAAAGGCGTAGGGATTGGAGCAATTCTTGTATCACCTACTGGGCAACATTACCCTACCACAACGCGACTTCGTTTCTTCTGTACAAACAACATGGCAGAATATGAAGCTTGCATCATGGGTCTCAACATGGCAATAAACCTAAACCATGAACTGTTGGTGATGGGAGATTCAGATTTGCTTATTCGGCAGGCTCAAGGTGATTGGGAAACTCGAGATATCAAGCTCATTCCATATAGACAATGTGTGGAAAATCTTAGCAAAAGGTTCAAGTCTATCGAGTTCAGGTACATTCCCAGGTTTCACAATGAATTGGCTGATGCCTTAGCCACCCTGGCCTCAATGCTTCCATATCCGGGTAATACTCACATTGACCCATTGGAAATTCAAATTCGAGATCAACATGGTTATTGCAATACAATTGAAGCAGAACTAGATCGTGAACCATGATAGCGTGATATTAAACAGTATATGAAAACAAGAGAATATCCGGAACACGCTAATAGGGATCAAAAGAGAACTATTAGGCGACTCTCTAATGGTTTCTTTTTGAGTGGGGAAATCCTATACAAAAGAACTCCGGATTTGAATTTGTTGAGATGTGTGGATGCCAAAGAAGCTGAAATCATTATGAATGAGGTGCATTCGGGAGTTTGTGGTCCGCACATGAATGGGTATGTTCTAGCAAAGAAAATCCTTCAGGCAGGATGTTATTGGCTTACTATGGAACGAGATTGCTTTCGTTTTATTCGCAAGTTCCACCAGTGCCNAATGGACGTCATTGGCCCAATCGAGCCAAAAGCTTCAAATGGGCACATATTCATCTTGGTTGCAATTGAATACTTCACCAAATGGGTGGAAGCTATTACATTGAAGGCAGTCACCAAGAAAGAATTAGTAGACGTTGTTCACTCCAACATCATATGTCGTTTCGGTATTCCAAAAACCATTATCACAGATAATGCTGCTAATTTGAATAGTCATATGATGAAGGAGGTATGTGAACAATTTAAAATTGAGCATCACAATTCTACTCCTTACCGACCCAAAGCTAATGGAGTTGTCGAAGCTGCGAATAATAACATCAAGAAGATTCTTAGGAAAATGGTCCAAGGGTCTAGACAATGGCACGAGAAACTGCCATTTGCTCTTTTGGGATACCGGACAACTGTCTGTACCTCAGTTGGCGCAACGCCCTACTTGTTAGTTTATGGCACTGAAGCGGTCATACCTGCTAAAGTTGAGATTCCCTCTCTCCGAATCATTGTTGAAGAAGGGATCGAAGACACTGACTAGGTCAAGTCCCCATTGGAAAAATTGAGTTTAATTGATGAAAAACGTTTGGCGACAATTTGTTTTGGTTAATTATACCAACAAAGAATGGCACGTTCTTACAAAAAAAAAGTGCACCCAAGACAATTTGAGGTAGGAAAACTTGTTTTGAAACGTATCTTTCCGCACCAGGAAGAAGCAAAAGGAAAGTTCACCCCAAATTGGCAAGGTCCTTACCTCATCAAGAAAGTATTGTCAAAAGGAGCTATACACTTGGCAGATATAGAAGGAAAGGTGACTGATATATCCGTCAACGCAGATGCGGTAAAGAGATACTATGTCTGACATGCCTCTGTTGGGGGCATTTTTATACTTAGCATTCTCAGGTTGGGATGACGAAAGGCTATCATTCTCGTTACCCAAACACTGGTCAACCCTAGTTAGCCCTTTGAAGCCTTGTTTATATTTCTTTATTTTCCCCTCTTTTGGAACCAACGTACTTAATTAAAAATAAAAATTAAAAAAAAAAATTATTAAAAAAAAAAAAATCAAAAAAAAAATCAGATAAAAAAAAATCATCAAAACAAGTTCATGTTAGTTGAACTACGTCCGACCTGATTCCGAAAGGATACGTAGGCAGCCTGTAATGACCCGACCGGTCGTTTTGCGTATCAGGACCCCGTTCCCCTAAATGAGACTTCCCGTAGCGGCTTATTATGATTTATGACTTGCGGGGACGGGTTGTTCGGGATTCGGAAGCGTTTAGAGTGGCATAGGAACAGTTGGTTCCTTAAGGTTGGCCTTTAAGGCCAAAGTTTGACTTCAGTCAACATTTTGAGTAAACGACCTCGGAATCGAGTTTTGACGGTTCCGCTAGCTTCGTATTATGATTTCGGACTTGAGCGTATGTTCGGAATGGGTTTTTGATGACCCGGGGGCTTTTCGGCGCCCAATATCAAAATTAGAGTTTCCTTAAGTTAGAAATTTGTGTTGGAACGTGTTTTTGTATTATCGAGGTTCGAATGGAATTTCGAGATCGGGAATAGTTCCGTTATGTCATTTATGACTTGCTTGCAAAATTTGGTGTCATTCTGAGTAGTATAGGTCGGTTCGGGGCATTGAAAGCGAATTCTAGAACTTTAAGTTCAAAGTTTGGTTCAATTTGGTTTTGGGGTCGAATTCTTAGTTTCGTTGTTGTTTTTCACGTTCCAAAAATTCGAGCGAGTCCATATCATGAATACAGACCTGCCAGTGCCTTTTGAAGGGGTCTCGAGGGGCTCGGGTGAGTTTCGAACCCCTCGGAGTTAAATTCAAAACACTAGAATTTGAGTGACTAGTTTCCTTCAGTGCGATCGAAGGTGCATTAATGCGATCGCATAGAAGGAGTTGGCAGGGTGTGGGAAAATGCCCTGTGCGATTGCATGGGATTGTTTGCGTTTGCACATGGGTGATTTGTGGCCTGGCCTAGTTTGTTCTCTGCGTTCGCACCTCCCACCCCCGCAATCGCACAGGGCTGGCCCAATTACTCTCCGCGATCGCAACTCTCCTTGTGCGATCGCACAGTAGACTTTCAGGGGGTCCTGGCTGTTGACTTTTGCGATTGCACTGCCCCAGCTGCGATCGCACACAAGGGGAAGCTGGGTAGTGTTTGTTTTAAACGGGACTTAGTCCCATTTTAGCCATATTTTTTCACTTGTGGCGATTTTGGGAGCTTTCAAAGAAGAAATTAAACCTAGCAACTGAGAGGTAAGTGATTCCTATTATAATTTAAGTTGAATACTTTAATTTTTATGTAGATTAACACACTAATTAGTGGAAAATCATGGGTTGGAGTGAAAAACCTAGGTTTTATGGAAAATGGGAGAATTTCCAAGAAATTTGCCATGGGATCACACAAAAACTATATATTAATGATCCTTAGGCTATGGGTAATTGATTCCTTCAAAATTTCCGGAATCCGAGCATGTGGGCCCGAGGGTATATTTTAAGATTTTTCAAGTAAGGTGAAATAACTAAGTAAATAGGAGAATTTCATATTTTTGAGCATAAATTGATATATTTGTATAACATTTGGCTAGTTTCGAGTCCTTGGGTGACGAGTTTGGAGTTTTCAGGCGTGTTCTTGACCCGGAGAGTAGGTTCGACACAAGGTGAGTCTCCTTTATAACCTTGCAAGAGGGAATTGTCCCCGGGTGATTATAAATGGTTGTTTGTCCTTATTTTCGGGGGCTACGAATGCACAAAGTGACGAGAGCCCATGCGTAGCTACTATTATGCCTTTTCGGGTAGTTTACGACTCACAAACATGCTTTACGTGTTATATCTGTGATCTTGCATATGGTCTAAGTAGTCTAATATCCTCGAATCTCTCATGTGAAGGCCTAATAAGTTATGATTTGAAGTTGACATTATTAAATTCTCACCTTGTTAGTATGTTCCCTGCTAAATTATCTGGAATCTCCTGCTAATCATGTATTTATACGGGAACCCGAGTCACATGAAGGATTCGCGAGCGGGGTAGTCCTAGTGTTATATTAACCCGAGTCGCATGAATGATTCGTGAGCGGGGTAGTCTTAGTATTATATTAACCATGTCACATGTTCGATTCGCGAGCGGGGCAGATAGATGCATCTATGGTTCGGTCCGTTCGACCTTCGGCAATACACATTTACTTTTCATGTCGTAACAACCTTACATTCATAGCCTGTTATATGTTTGGTAATTTATGAGAAGCCCTGTAATTGTAACTGTTGCTTTTATGAAAGAAAGAAGGTTAAGCAGCTTGTATGCCATGGAAACGGATGGCGTGAGAGTACTAGAGAATGTTATCTGATGCTCATTTCCTTATTACTGTTCATTACTGATTAGCCTATATTAATTTTATGTTGTCTGACCCTAGTAGGTATCACGTCGACCTCTCGTCACTACTTCTTCGAGGTTAGGCGGGATACTCACTGGCTACATATCTGTTTATGTACTCATGCTACGCTTCTGTACTTAATTGTACAGGTTCTGAGGCTGGTGCATCTGGTTACCCGACCGAAGCTTGATCCTGAGAGTATATTCTGGACCTGACTTCACGGTGAGCTGCTTCCCTTGGCGATTATCAGCAGCACTATGGAGTTATCTTTTGTGTATTTCTGTCTACTTCTTCAGACAGTAGAACAATTTATTTCATCTTTTGTATATTCTACTAATTCTCCAGTAGACTTGTGACACTAGTTCCTGGAACACACATAGTAGACTTTATATTTTTAGAAGTGTATATGTTGGTTCATGATCCTTGTGGATACATTTACTTAAGTTGGCTAATTTATCCGCTTCCACTTAAACGTTTTAAGCTTAAAATTTGTTAAGTGTGGGGATGTTTTATGAAATAAGGAAATTTTACTAGTAAACAAACTGTTGGCTTGCCTAACCCCGGTGTTGGGCGCCATCATGACCTGAGTTAGGATTTTGGGTCGTGACAACATGGTATCAGAGCTCTAGGTTCACGTAGGTCTCACAAGTCACGGGCAAACCTAATAGAGTCTCGCGGATCGATATAGAGACGTCTGTATTTATCTTTGGGAGGCTATAGAGTATTAGGAAACCTCTCTTTATTCATGTTCTATCGTGCAGTTGATGGTTTACTAAATCTAATTCTTCTACTCTCTCACAGATGGTGAGGATGCGTACATCTGACGTTCCAGACTCGGGAGATGCCACTACCACCGCCGCCCGAGGCCGTGGCAGAGGTCGGGGGAGGGCAGTGGCCCGAGGTAGGGGATGAGGGCATCCCAGAGCTGTTTCCATAGAAAGGAATGGTGTGAGGGTACTAGTAGGTATCACGTCGACCTCTCGGCACTACTTCTTCGAGGTTAGGAGGGATACTCACTGGGTACATTTCTGTTTATGTACCCATGCTGCGGTTCTGTACTTAATTGTACAGGTTCTGAGGCTGGTGCATCTGGTTACCCGACCGGAGCTTGATCCTGAGAGTATATTCTAGACCTGACTTCACGGTGAGCTTCTTCCCTTGGCGATTCTCAACAGCACTATGGAGTTATCTTTTGTGTATTTATGTCTACTTCTTCAGACAGTAGAACAGTTTATTTCATCTTTTGTATATTCTACTAATTCTCCTGTAGACTTGTGACACTAGTTCCTAGTACACACATAGTAGACTTTATATTTTTGGAAGTGTATATGTTGGTTCATGATCCTTGTGGCTACATTTACTTAAGTTGGCTAATTTATCCGCTTCCACTTAAACGTTTTAAGCTTAAAATTTGGTAAGTGTGGGGATGTTTTATGAAATAAGGAAATTTCACTAGTAGACAAACTGTTGGCTTGCCTAACCCCGGTGTTAGGCGCCATCATGACCTGAGTTAGGATTTTGGGTCGTGACAACATGGTATCAGAGCTCTAGGTTCACGTAGGTCTCACAAGTCACGGGCAAACCTAATAGAGTCTCGCGGATCGATATAGAGACGTCTGTATTTATCTTTGGGAGGCTATAGAGTATTAGGAAACCTCTCTTTATTCATGTTCTATCGTGCAGTTGATGGTTTACTAAATCTAATTCTTCTACTCTCTCACAGATGGTGAGGATGCGTACATTTGACGTTCCAGACTCGGGAGATGCCACTACCCCCGCCGCCCGATGCCGTGGCAAAGGTCGGGGGAGGGTAGTGGCCCGAGTTAGAGGATGAGCGCATCCCAGAGCTGTTTCCATAGAAAGGGATGGTGTGAGGGTACTAGTAGGTATCACGTCGACCTCTCGGCAATACTTCTTCGAGGTTAGGAGGGATACTCACTGGGTACATTTCTGTTTATGTACCCATGCTGCGGTTCTGTACTTAATTGTACAGTCTCTGAGGCTGGTGCATCTGGTTACCCGACCGGAGCTTGATCCTGAGAGTATATTCTAGACCTGACTTCACGGTGATCTGCTTCCCTTGGCGATTCTCAACAGCACTATGGAGTTATCTTTTGTGTATTTCTGTCTACTTCTTCAGACAGTAGAACAATTTATTTCATCTTTTGTATATTCTACTAATTCTCCTGTAGACTTGTGACACTAGTTCCTAGCACACACATCGTAGACTTTATATTTTTGGAAGTGTAGATGTTGGTTCATGATCCTTGTGGCTACATTTACTTAAGTTGGCTAATTTATCCGCTTCCACTTAAACGTTTTAAGCTTAAAATTTGGTAAGTGTGGGGATGTTTTATGAAATAAGGAAATTTCACTAGTAAACAAACTGTTGGCTTGCCTGACCCCGGTGTTAGGCGCCATCATGACCTGAGTTAGGATTTTGGGTCGTGACAACATGGTATCAGAGCTCTAGGTTCACATAGGTCTCACAAGTCACGGGCAAAACTAATAGAGTCTCGCAGATTGATACGGAGACATTTGTATTTATCTTCGAGAGGCTATAGGGTGTTAGGAAACCTCTCTTTATTCATGTTCTATCATGCAGTTGATGGTTTACTAAATCTCATTCTTATATTCTCTCACAGATGGTGAGGACGCGTATATCTTGCGTTCCAAACCCGGGAGATGCCGCTACCCTCGCCTCCCGAGGCCGTGGCAGAGGCCGGGGGAGGGCACCGGCCCGAGGTACGGGACGAGGGCATCCCAGAGCTGTTGCCATCGAAACGGATGGCGTGAGGGTGCTAGTAGGTATCACGTGGACCTCTCGTCACTATTTCTCCGAGGTTAGATGGGATATTAACTGGCTACATATCTGTTTATGTACTCATGCTACGCTTATGTACTTAATTGTACAGGTTCTGAGGCTGGTGCATCTGGTTACCCGACCGGAGCTTGATCCTGAGAGTATATTTTGGACCTGACTTCACAGTGAGCTGCTTCCCTTGGCGATTCTTAGCATCACTATGGAGTTATCTTTTGTGTATTTCTGTCTACTTCTTCAGATAGTAGAACAGTTTATTTCATCTTTTGTATTTCTACTAATTCTCCTGTAGACTTGTGACACTAGTTCCTGGCACACACATAGCAGACTTTATATTTTTGGAAGTGTATATGTTGGTTCATGATTGTTGTGGCTACATTTACTTAAGTTGGCTAATTTATCCTCTTCCACTTAAACATTTTAAGCTTAAAATTTGGTAAGTGTGGGGATGTTTTATCAAATAAGGAAATTTCACTAGTAAACAAACTATTGCGTTGCCTCACCTCGGTGTTGGGCGCCATCACGACCTTAGTTAGGATTTTTGGTCGTGACAACATGGTATCAGAGCACTAGGTTCACTTAGGTCTCACAAGTCATGTGCAAACCTAATAATGTCTTGTGGATCGATACGGAGACGTCTGTATTTATCTTCGGGAGGCTATAGGGTGTTAGGAAACCTCTCTTTATTCATTTTCTATCGTGCAGTTGATGGTTTACTAAATCTCATTCTTATATTCTCTCACAGATGGTGAGGACGCGTACATCTGACGTTCCAGACCCGGGAGATGCCGCTACCCCCGCCGCCCGAGGCCATGGCAAGGCCGAGGGAGGGCACCGACCCGAGGTAGGGGATGAGGGCATCCTAGAGCTGTTACCGAGCAGATCCACCAGAGGGTCCTATCACAGAGGAGCAGGGCGAGGTGCCCCCAGCAGATACTGTCCCAATGGACTTTATGACGGCGCCAGGCTTCTAGGAGGTCATGGGCCATATGATGAGATTCATGGACACTATGACGCAGGCTGGTTTATTTTCAGCGGATCCTGCCACATTTCAGGCAGGAGGGGGAGTCTAGACCCTTTTTCTAGGCCGCAGGCTATGCAGCAACAGTTTATCATCCCCCGGGTACACTGCCCATGGGTGGGGCCCAGCCTGTAGCAGCAGTACCTGAGCTCAAACCAGCTGCAGACGGTGATCCGCAGAAGTTACTGGATAGATGGACCCGATTGCACCCTCCTATATTCGAAGGTGAGAAGGGAGAGGATGTCCAGGATTTCTTTGATAGGTGTAGGGACAGACTGCACAACATGAGGATACTGGAGTCCCATGGAGTTGGCTTCACTACCTTCCAGTTAGAGGGCATAGCTCGCAGATGGTGGCAGTCCAATATTCTCAGCAGGCCAGCAGATTCTCCTCTTATCACTTGGGAGCAGTTCACACAGATGTTTCTAGACATATATATCCCACCCTCTGAGAGGGAAGAGATGCGGTATTAGTTTGAGCAACTGGAGAAGGGACAAATGTCAGTGATAGATTATGAGGCTAGATTTTTAGAGTTGTCTCGCCATGCACTCATGATACTACCTACCGATGCTGAGAGAGTGCGGAGATTTATAGCCGGGTTGCATCCAGGCATTAGGGCCAACATGGCCCGAGAGGTGGAGATAGGGACTCTTTATCAACTAGTAGTGGAGATTTCTCGTAGGATCGAGGGTTATCGGTCGAGGATCAGGGAGCAGGCACTGCAGGATAAGAGAGCCAGATATTCCAAGGATTTCAGAGGTGCCCCAGCTAGGGGCAAAGCTCAGTTTGGTAGGGTCAGGTCAGCAGGCCCCCATATTCATCACCCCCACCACCACCTCCTCGTGGTGCTCCGGTGAGACCTTACTTCAGTGCTATGCCAGAGGGTTCTCACTGTCCTCTAGTTATCCAGGGTTCTTCTTCAGTGCAGCAGGACATGCCTCCGGGGAGATGTTATGAGTGCGGGGATTTCGGCCATTTCAGGAGGACTTGTCCCAGGTTTCGGGGCAAGGCAGTGAATCAGGGTTATCGGCCTATGAGTCCAGCACCAGCAGTCAGGCCACCTAGAGGTGGAGGACAGGTCGGCAGGGGTCGTCCTAGAGGTGGAGGCCAATTAGGGGGAGGTCAGTCAGATCCTATTCACTCTGGCGGCGTTTAGTCTTCTGGTGCTCCTGCTAGATTCTATGCTATTCCGTCCAGATCAGATGCAATGGCCACAGACGCCGTGATCACAAGTATTATTTCAGTATATGGTAGAGAGGCATCAGTGTTATTTGATCCTGGATCCACCTATTCCTATGTTTCAGCCTTATTTTCTCATTTCCTGACATTCCTCATGAGTCCTTGGGTTCTCCTATACATGTGTCCACTCCTTTGGGCGATTTTATGGTGGTAGACCGGATCTATCGGTTTTGTGTGATCACCTTCTGTGGGTTCGAGACCAGAGCGGACCTTTTGTTGCTTGACATGGTTGATTTTGAGGTTATTCTAGGCATGGATTGGCTATCTCCTTATCATGCCGTGCTAGATTTCCACGTCAAGACAGTTACTTTAGCCATGCCCGAGTCGCTTAGGCTGGAGTGGAGAGGTTCCTCAGTTAGTGCAGCCAGCCGGGTTGTTTTCATTCCTGAAGGCTCGATATATGGTCGAGAAGGGTTTTCTGGCCTTCTTGCTTATGTACGGGACACCAACGCCGAGTCTCCGTTGATTGATTCAGTGCCATTGGTTCGAGAGTTTGCTGATGTGTTTCCTTCAGACCTTCCAGGCATGCCTCCGGATCGTGATATTGATTTCTGCATTGATTTAGCTCCAGGCACCCAACCTATATCTATTCCTCCATACCGTATGGCTCCAACGGATTTGAAGGAGTTTTTAGCTAAGGGGTTCATCAAACTGAGTGTATCACCATGGGGTGATCCAGTTCTATTCGTGAAGAAGAAGGATGAGTCCATGCAGATGTGTATTGATTAATGCCAGTTGAACAAGGTCACCATTATGAACAAGTATCCTTTGACGCGCATCGATGATTTGTTTGACCAGTTTCAGGATGCTCGGGTGTTTTCTAAGATTGATTTGATATCGGGATATCATCAGTTGAAGATTCGGGCGTTAGATGTTCTGAGACTGCTTTTCGTACGAGATATGGCCATTATGAGTTCCTGGTGATGTCCTTTGGATTGGCTAATGTCCCAGCAACATTTATGGACTTGATGAACAAGGTATTTAGGTCGTATATTGATTCTTTTGTCATTGTCTTCATTGATGAAATTTTGATTTACTCACGTAGCCTGGGGGAGCACGAGCAGCATTTGAGAGTTGTGCTCCCGACATTGCGAGAGCAGAAGCTATATGCTAAGTTCTCCAAGTGTGAGTTCTAGTTGGATACCATGGCAATCTTGGGGCATGTGGTATTCGGAGAGGGTATCAAGGTTGATCCTCAGAAGATTGAGGCGGTTCATAGTTGGCCGCGTCCTACTTCAGCTACCGAGATCAGGAGCTTTTTAGGCCTAGCATGTTATTACCGCCGATTTGTGGAGGGGTTCTCTTCTATTGCGGATCCATTGACTAGATTGACTCAGAAGAATGCCCCGTTCTGATGGTCTGGCGAGTGTGAGGCGAGCTTTCAGAAGCTCAAGACAACATTGACTTCAGCACCAGTTCTGGTATTGCCTTCCGGTTCTGGGATGTACACAGTATATTGCGACACTTCACGCGTTGGATTGGGGTGTGTGTTGATGCAGGAAAGGAGGGTTATTGCTTATGCTTCGCGCCAGCTAAAGGTTCATGAGAAGAATTACCCTGTGCACTATTTGGAGTTGGTTGAGATTGTTCATGCTCTTATGATTTGGAGGCACTACTTGTATGGAGTGTCCTGTGAGGTTTATACAGACCACCGCAGCTTACAACACTAGTTCAAACAGAGGGATCTTAATTTGAAGCAGCGCATGTGGCTTGAGTTGTGGAAGGATTATGAAATCACCATTATTTATCATCCGGGCAAGGCGAATGTGGTAGCAGATGCTTTGAGCAGGAAGGCGGAGAGTATGGGTAGCTTGGCTTATATTTCAGCAGAGAAGAGACCTCTAGCCTTGGACATTCAGTCCTTGGCTAATTTCCTGGTGAGATTAAGACCTTTCAGAGCCTCATCGAGTTCTAGCACATGTGGTTACTCAGTCTCCGTTATTGGGTGAAATTAACGCTCGACAGTTTGATGATCCGTGCTTGGCGGAGCTTCAAGAGACAATGGTACATGGTGGTGCCAAGGAGGTTACTATTGGCTAGGATGGTGTTCTAAGACTTCATGGCCGTTTATGTATTCCTAATGTTGATGGCCTGAGGGAGAGGATTCTAGAGAAGGCACACAGTTCTCGGTATTCTGTTCATCCTGGTGCTACGAAAATGTATCGTGATCTGAAGCAGCATTACTGGTGGAGGCTGATGAAGAGGGACATTGTGGAGTATGTGACTAGGTGTCTTAACTGCCAACATGTTAAGTATGAGTACCAGAGTCTAGGAGGCCTACTTCAGCAGATGCCCATTCTTGAGTGGAAGTGGGAGCACATCACTATGGACTTCGTGGTTGGGTTGCCTCGGAATTTGCGGAAGGTTGATGCGGTTTGGGTCATTATGGATAGATTGAACAAATCGGCGCATTTCATTCCAGTGGCTACTACTTATACTTCTGGGAGGTTGGCCCAGATCTACATTCAGGAGATAGTCCGATTTCACGGTGTGCCGGTATCCATTATATCAGATCGAGGTCCTCAGTTCACCTCGCATTTCTGGAGAGCATTGCATAGTGAGATGGGCACCCAGATAGATCTCAGCACAACATTTCACCCTCAGACTGATGGTCAGTCGGAGCGGACAGTTCAGATATTAGAGAACATACTCAGGGCATGTGTGATTGACTTTGGAGGTCAGTGGGACTAGTTCTTGCCTTTGGTCGAGTTTTCTTATAATAACAGTTATCAGTCCAACATCGAGATTTCTGCATTTGAGGCTTTGTATGGTCGGCGATGTTGTTCTCCTATCAGGTTGTTTGAGCCTGGCGAGACTAAGTTATATGGCACCGACCTGGTGAGAGACGCTTTGGAGAAAGTGAACTTGATTCAGGAGAGGCTCCGCACAGCATAGTCTAGACAGAAGAGTTACACGGATCAGAAGGCCCGTGGTGTGTCATTTATGGAGGGAGATAAGGTTCTGTTGAAAGTCTCGCCGATGAAGGGTATTATGAGGTTCGGGAAGAAGGGCAAGCTGAGACCGAGGTTTATAGGACCTTTCGAAGTATTGAGGCGAGTTGGAGGGGTTGCTTATAAGCTTGCTTTACCTCCCAGTTTATCAGGAGTTCATCCGGTCTTTCATGTATCCATGCTCCGGAGGTACCACGTCGACTTCTCTCACGTGGTTGATTTCAGCACTATTCAGTTGGATGAGAAGTTGGGCTACGAGGAGGAGCCAATTGCTATTATTGACAGGCATGATCGCTAGTTGAGATCCAAGAGAGTTTCTCCGTAAAGGTCCAGTGGAGGGGCCAACCACTCGAGGAGGCGACTTGGGAGTCCGAGAAGGACATGCGGAGAAAATATCCACATTTATTCAGCACTTCAGGTATGATTCTAGACCCGTTCGAGGACGAACGTTTGTTTAAGAGGTGGAGAATGTAATGACCCGACCGGTCGTTTTGCGTATCAGGACCCTGTTCCCCTAAATGAGACTTCCCGTAGTGGATTATTATGATTTATGACTTGCGGGGATGGGTGGTTCAGGATTCGGAAGCGTTTAGAGTGGTATAGGAACACTTGGTTCCTTAAGGTTGGCCTTTAAGGCCAAAGTTTGATTTCGGTCAACATTTTGATTAAACCACCTCGAAATCGAGTTTCGACGGTTCCGGTAGCTTCGTATGATGATTTCGGACTTGGGCATATGTTCGGAATGGATTTTGGATGAACCGGGGGCATTTCAGCGCCCAATATCAAAATTAGAGTTTCCTTAAGTTTGAAATTTGGGTTGGAACGTGTTTTTGTGTTATCGAGGTCCAAACGGAATGTCGAGAACGGGAATAGTTATGTTATGTCATTTATGACTTGATTGCAAAATTTGGTGTCATTCTGAGTATTATAGGTCGGTTCGGCGCATTGAAAGCGAATTCTAGAACTTTAAGTTCAAAGTTTGATTCAATTTGGTTTTGGGGTCGAATTCTTAGTTTTGTTGTTGTTTTTCACGTTCCAAAAATTCGAGCGAGTCCATATCATGAATACAGACCTTCCAATGCCTTTAGAAGGGGTCCTGAGGGTCTCGAGTAAGTTTCGGACCCCTCGGAGTTAAATTCAAAACACTAGATTTTCACTGACTGGTTTCCTTCAGTGCGATCGCAGGTGCATTAATGCGATCGCATAGAAGGAGTTGGTAGGGTGTGGGAAAATTCCTTGTGCAATCGCATGGGCTTGTCTGCGTTTGCACATGGGTGATTTGTGGCCTGGCCCACTTTGTTCTCTGCGTTCGCACCCGCCTCCCCCGAAATCGCACAGGCCTGGCCCACTTACTCTCCGCGATCGCAAGTCCCTTTGTGCGATCGCACAATAGACTTTCAGGGGGTCCTGGCCGTTGACTTCTGCGATTGCACTGCTCCAGCTGCGATCGCACACAAGGGGCAGCTGGGCCGTGTTTGTTTTAAGCGAGACTTAGTCCCATTTTAGCCATTTTTCCTCACTTGTGGCGATTTTGGGAGCTTTCAAAGAAGAGATTTCACCTAGCTACTGAGAGGTAAGTGGTTCCTATTATTATTTAAGTTGAATACTTAAAGTTTTATGTAGATTAGCACACTAATTAGTGGAAAATTATGGGTTAGAGTGAAAAACATAGGTTTTTATGGAAAATGGGAGAATTTCCAAGAAATTTTCCATGGGATCACACATAAACTATATATTAATGATCCTTAGGCTATGGGTAATTGATTCCTTCAAAAATTTCCGGAATCCGAGCATGTGGGCCCGGGGGTATATTTTAGGATTTTTCAAGTAAGGTGAAATAAATAAGTAAATAGGAGAATTCCATACTTTTGAGGCCCCGAGGGACCCCGTCCAAATCACACGACTCAGTCCCATAACATCCCACGGACTAGCTCGAGGCCTTAAATCACATCAAACAACACCGAAATCACGAATCACACTCAAACTCAAACTTTATGAACTTTGAAATTTTAAACTTCCAAATTCGATACCGAAACCTATCAAATCACGTCCGATTGACCTCAAATTTTGTACGCAAATCATATTTGGCATTACGGACTTTCTCCAACTTCCAAAATTGCGTTCCGACCCCGATATCAAAATTTCCACTTCCGATCGGATTTCTCAAAAATATTCAAATTTCTATCTTTAGCCAAATGACTTCAAAATGACCTACGGGCATCCGAATTCACTTCCGATCGCGCTCCCAACTCCAGAATCACCATACGAAGCTATTCCCTGGATCGGAATCGCAAACGGATATCAATAACTCTGAAATGCCTTACAACCCAAATTTTTGAAAGTCTTCTAAAATGCTATCTTCCATAATATACGTCGAGATGCTCCCAGGTTATCCAAAACCCGATCCGGTCATACGCCCAAGTCCAAAATCATCATATGAACCTGTAAGAACCTTCAAATCCTGATTCAGAGGTTGTTTACTCAAAATTCTAATTTTAGTACGTTTCTCCAACTTAAGGCTTCTAAAATGAGAATTTTCTTTCCAAATCAACTCTAAACTTTGAGAAATTAAATTTCGACCACACCTACAAGTCATAATACCTGAAATGGAGCTGCTCACGACTTTAAACCGCTGAACGACGTGCTAGAGCTCAAAACGACCGATCGGGTCGTTACAACGACATTCCCCAGTAGCATCTCAGAGTGCCACGAGCGTCATCTTATTGCCAAGGGTACTACATTTCCTGGTTGCCTTCCATCATGTTAACATAGGGTACGACATTCCCTATTGTCAAAAAGAAAAAAAAAGAAGAAGAAAAAGAGCCCATTTCTCTTTCAGTTCTTCATTTTGCAATAGCTAAGATAGTTTATTGTTCTTTTTTAACTCACAAACATTTCCTAGTGCAAACTGGGGCAGAAAGTTTTTGTTAGTTTTGTTTTTTTCTGATGGCGTGCATGTTTTTTCTGCAAAGCACAGGTTGATGTGCAAAAAATAAGATTCCATCTCTTGACGGAGAAAATGGAATGTTTGATCTCAATATCAGCTGCAACCAGCTTTGATATAATGTATGTAGAGACATAGAGTATCAAGATCCATCTTCTCATCATCCGATGAAGAAAGAAGCATGTGAGAATATTTCATAGTCTGTTATATCGGAGAGCATCAAGTTTCAGTCTAAAGTCAATGAAGGAAGTAAGTCAAGAATCAAGAACAAGACTCCAGATGACATTTAGATAGGAATTTTGTAACTCTTAGATTTCAAGAGTATATAATTTTTCTTCTCATTTTGATGTAATAGTAGGAACCGCGGATTGGAACCTCGACGGAACTTCGCTCGACTCTCTATCTAAGCATACTCGATCACGTCTTTTTTTTTTATCTTCTTTGCCTTGTTAAACAATAATGAGGTCAAAAATCAGTCACGTTGTTCATTTTATTTGCCTGAAATCTTTTCATGTTTCCATGCAAAGAGGGGCATGCTGTGAATAACTAATTTTTGACCACACCCGATTCTATATTATTTTAGAGTATATATATTATTTTTAATCTAATCTTAATATTTAAACTTTTATCTTACTTTTAATAGGTGTTATTTTAAACAAAAAAAATATATATATACAAAAATATTAACATTCTTAGAATACATATTTTATTTCTATTTGTAAAGAGAAACAAGAAAATTTACCATCAATATATGATTTCTTTTAACTATAATTATTAATATATATATATATATATATATATTATTTAGTCTAGAGTAAGTTCTTTTATATTTTTGTCTTAATAGTTCAATTAAATTCTTCTTATAAAAAAAACAAAAAAAGAAGAAATATAGCAACAAGAGTTCACGTAACTAACAAAGGCAACTTTCAAAAAGAGAGTCAATCCATCCATGAGTCTTGCACAGTTAAGTTGCTTTATTTTTGGATAGTGTGCAGATTTTTACTCTAACCCCTTCCCACAATCATCCCATGATCCCCTCTTTCGAAACCCACCAGATAACTAGCTTCCGCCCACCGTCCATGTCTCTCACGACATGGGCACACACATGATCACCCTTATTTATTTTAACCACCTGCACTTCCTACACATAAAAAAACAAAAACTGACATGAAAAGGAGGAAAAAGAGACGAAATAGAGAGAAGTACAAAAAAAAAGATAAAAAGAGGAAGTCATGAAAAAAAAAAGGACAAAAAAGATAAGACAAGAAAAAGAAATTGAAAGGAAGTAACAGAAGAAAAAGGACAAGAGAAGTCAGAAAGAAGAACGACAGAGAGGGAAAGATAAAAACGAAAAAAAAAGAAAGAGAAAAGAGAAAAGAGAAAAGAGAAAAAAAGATTAAAAAAAAAAGGAAAGAGGGAAACAAAAGAAAAAAGGAAGAATTGTGTAAGAAAGAAAGAGAGTTTGAAGACGGAGTTCAAGATTTCGTTCGCGGTTTCGAGTTCGAGGTTCTAGAAAAGTTAGCATTGCTAGCTTTGGAATCAGTAGATTGTGGTTGTGATTTTATTGTAAAAAGTTTCACAAAAAGGTAATATTCGAATTTTCATCATCAACATGAAAAATAGTGTTGTTGGTTCTGATTAACTTTTCTTCATCGTTTTATTTAATTTCTATATCTTTAAGTTATGTGGAATATATTTTCGAACCAGACTAAACTGAATATTTGTTTGTGTGTCGGTTCAAGTTAAATTTGATTACCAAACTCTTACTCATAACTTAAGTTTAGATCTTTTAGGAAGCTGTATTAAATGACTTAAGACACAAATACTTTTGTTCAAAGGATAATGGGATCATGGAATTTGTCTGATTTCTAAAATTTGAAAAGTCGGGCTTTATGAGTTTTTTTGTCAAGATGTGTTTGTTCTAAGTTTATTGGATGACTTAAATTTTGGGTTGAATAGTTTAAGTATTGTGGCCTATGTAAAAAATAAGACTAAAACTAGCTCGTTTTTCATAATAGATCAAAGATTCTCTATCTCGTAATACTCAAGCTACATGTTATTATTCATCAAATTAATTTCAGCGCCCCATTATGGAGGTCAAATTGACGGATAAATCTTTTTGAGGAAAAAACTACCAGAAAAAAACATAGGATTAATTTTCCCAGAAACACCACAAGCAAAACCAGATCAAAATTATTCGACAAAAAGTATAAATTCATCACTCTCTTAGACATCTTGTCTGTTTCAAGCAAATAAATGACAAAATGACCACTTCTTTAACAATATTAAAGATTTTGCAAGAATATGCTTTCATATCCTTCTGTCTTAATATTTCCAACTCTACTAGTTAATATTATTGTATGTAACTTTCACTAGTTTCAAATTTCAAACTTTATACTTTGATTCGACATTTTTCCATAAGAAACAACATTTGTCTTAATATTTCCAACTCCACTACTTAATATTATTGTATGTAACTTTCACTAGTTTCAGATTTCAAACTTTATACTTTGGTTTGACATTTTTCCACAAGAAACTACATTTTTCAAAATAAAATAAAATTGTGCTATCACTGATAAAACAGACGATGTAGATTATTGGTAATTTATTAAGGTATAAATAATTTTAAGGTTGATTAAGCTGTGAATAATTATTTGAATAATACATTTCCACAATAGTTCTATATCCATAAATCATGACCTCCCCACAACCTCAAATTAATTTATGAAAAGAACTCTAAATACACTCGAAAAACTTTAGATGTGCTTTAAATATTAGCCCATGTGTTCATACCCGAACCTTGGATTGATATGCTCAAATAATAAAAGGGTCATGTATGCATCCCGCGTGTCGATGCCTTTAAATTAGATTGTGTTATAACCATGTGTACATTCTGTACCTTGGTTTAACCTTTAATTTCAAGGAAGTACCTTGTGTGCATTCCGCATCTTGGTGAACACAATTAATAAAATATAATTATTAATTAAGCGGTAATAGATAAGCCATAATCAATAAAATGCAAGAATAGCTAAAAAAATGATTCAAGCCTTACATTAGTCAATAAAGCGACCGTGCTAGAACCACGGGGCTCGAGGAATGACTTACACCTTTTCCCCAGTCAACAGAATTCCTTACTCAGTACTTCTGTTTTCGTAGACCATAAATTAGGAGTCAAATCTTCCTTTTGATAAGGGATTCAATAAAAGGTGAATTGGAACACCAAAACTCAATTCCAAGTGGCGACTATAAATAATAAATAATCCCTTTTCAAAACGTCACTTTAATTGGAAAAACTCTTTTAACTTAACCACATAATAGGGTTGTGAGAAAAAAAGAGGTGTGACAGTCTTGAGATGTGAATTTTGAACGGAAACTAGTGCAAAGATTGCTCCCGTTGGGAGAACGGTTACTTCCTGTATTACCTGCAAAACTCAAACACAATACATGCAGGTGTATATTGCGATAATTTAACATGATGCAAATTCCCTTTGGACCATGAAAGCTGTGTTTGGACGACGAGGATAATGTCCTTAGACCATGATGTCCTGGGCCATGAATTGCTTGATAAGGTATTTGCAAGCCATGAAATGATGTTCTCGAGCCATGGAAATGGTGCCTCTGAACTATGACGCCTTGGAATAATGATGTGCAATATTGAGAGATCCTCAGGCCATAACATGGTGTCTTCCGACTATGAGGATGATGCATTCGGACTATGACGCCTTTGGACAGAATGGCGATGTTTCAGCCCATGAGATGCAAAGACATGACGCTTGGTCATAAGCGAAACAAGACATAGCTTAGTCTTGTGTAAGATTGCGGGCAGAACTTAGCCCCGAGAAAAATAGGAAATAATGCTAGATTTCGAGTATCATAGCATTTGAGGTTATGCAAGGAAAGGTAGAGCTTAACTTTATGCAACTAGGGAGAAAATGCTTAGCCTTCTGTGAAATGGGAGACAATTCTTAGTCTCATGCAATTGAGGAGGCAGGGCTTAGCCTCATGCAAGATGGAGACAATGCTTAGTCTCATGCAAAATGGGAGACAATGCTTAATCTCATGCAATTGAGGAGGCAGAGCTTAGCCTGATGCAGGATGAGAAACAATGCTTAGTCTCATGCAAGGAAAGGCAATTCTTAGACTTATGAAAAATGGGAGACAATGCTTAGTCTCATGCAATTGAGGAGGCAGGGCTTAGCCTCATGCAGGATGGGAGACAATGATTAGTGTCATGCAAGGAGGAGGCCACGCTTAGCCTCATGCAAGATGGAGACAATGCTTAATCTCATGCAGAATGGAGACAATGCTTACTCTCATGCAAGGATGAGGCAGGGCTTAGCCTCATGCAAGATGGAGATAATGCTTAGTCTCATGCAAGGACGAGGCAGGGCTTAGACTCATGCAAGATGGAGACAATTCTTAGTCTCATGCAAGGAGGAGGCGGGGCTTAGCCTCATGCAAAATAGGAGACAAAATTTAGTCTCATGCAAGGAGGAGGCAGGGCTTAGCCTCATGCAAGATGGGGAAAATACTTAGTCTCATGTGAAGGACAAATATTAAGTGATAGCAGAGTATTTCTTGGCTGGATATATGTTTGCGTTAGGAAACTTTGTCGTTATGAAGATAGTGATCTTGAGGTATGCACGTATTTGTGAATATTCCTTATTCCTGCATTCAAAGAAAAATTGTGAGTTCTACGGGGAGGGTTGGTTCGTACCTTCTCCTGCTTGCTTTGCTTTGCTTTACTTTGCTCTGTATTGAGACCCTGCTCAAGTTACCATGGGTAGCATATGACTGTTTCATAAAATAGAGCTTTTCGAAAAATGTGCGTGCATTTGATGAATATAGTTATTTAAAACATATTAATATATAATATCAAATAAATTAGATGAACCAATGACTGTGACACTTTTAGAGACATTGCGACTTAATTGCATTAGAATTTTGAGGTCCTCCTCAAAATTCTGCCCCAGTTTACTAGGCGATTTTTGGACTGTTCTGCATATGACGAAGTTGGCTAGACTTGCTCTCCAGTTTCTGATCGTGGGGAAAATGAAAATTTTATTGAGTTATAACCGAACGCACAGGGCTGCCTATGTGTCCCCTCTTAAACGAAAATCAGGTCAAGCGTAGTTCAATTACATCTGATGGAGAAATGCAAGAAATCTAAACATAGTATCTTTTGACTGCGTCTGAGTTAATAGGCTTTGGAAAAATTTCTCTGTCCATTTATGCGAGTATGTGCGCTCCTCCTGTTAGTACTCTGTGAACCATGTAGGGCCCTTGCCAATTTACCTTTGGCCTCATCTTGATGCGGGAAGATCTGCTTCAACACCAGCTACCCCGGTGTGAACTGTCTATGTTTGACCCTTTTGTTGAAAGCTCTAGACATTCTGTTCTGATAAAGTTGACCATGACACACTGCATTCATTCTTTTCCCGTCAATGAGAGCTAATTGCTCGTAGCGAATTCTTATCCATTCTGCATCACTGGGTTCAGCTTCTTGTATAATTCTTAAGGAAGGAATTTCGACCTTATCAGGAATGACAACTTTAGTACCGTAGACCAGCAAATAAGGAGTTGCCCCCGTTGATTTTCTTGATATTCTTGTTGGCGGCCTCCACGGCTCCATTCATTTGAGGCTGGTATGATGTGGAATTCTTATGCTTGATTTTGAAGGTTTTGCACATAGCTTTCATTAAGTCACTGTTGAGATTGGCGGCATTTTCGGTGATGATGGATTCTGGCACCCTGACTTCGAGTTTCTTGGTTACAGCTTTGTAAGATGCAACTTCAACCCATTTTATGAAGTAGTCTATGGCCACTAAAATGAACCTGTGCCCATTTGAAGCGACGGGCTCGATCGGACCGATGACATCCATTCCCCAAGCAGAAAAAGTCTAAGGTGCACTTGTTGCATTGAGTTTATTTGGTGGAACCCGTATCATATCTGCATTTATTTGGCACTGATGACACTTCTGGACATACCTGATGCAATCTGTTTCCATAGTCATCCAAAAATATACTGCTCTCACTATCTTCTTGGCTAAAACGAAATCGTTCATGTGTGGTCCGCAAGTTCTGGCGTGTATCTCTTAGAGTAGTTTGGAAGCTTCTTTGGCATCAACACACCATAGTAATCCTAGGTCGGGAGTCCTTCTATATAGAATTTCTCCACTTTGGAAGAAATGGTTGGATAATCTTCAGAGAGTGCATTTTTAGTATGATTTGCGTGCTCCGGGTATTCTCCTTTTGCCAAGTATTCCTTGATATCGTGGAACCACAGATTCCTATCTGTTTCTTCTTCAACGTGAGCAAAATAAGCTGGTTGATTATGAATCCTTACCGGAATAGAGTTGATGAAATTCTTGTCCGGATGTTGTATCATGGAGGATAGAGTGGCTAATGTATCTACGAACTCATTTTGGATTCTCGGGACATGTCTGAACTCTATCTATGTGAACCTCTTCATAATCTCTTGCATATGATATAGATATGGTAATATTTTTGTATTCTTCGTAGCCCACTCTCCTAGAACCTGATGCACCGAAATATCCTTCTTTTACATATTGAAGATCGGCTTGCAGATCACGGTCGATTGTGCTATGAAGCGGCTGATGTAATTGAGACACCCCAAGAAACTCATCACGTCTTTCTTGTTCTATGGAGGTGGCAAATCCTGGAAGCCTTGATCTTTGATGGGTCTAGCTCAATTCCTCGGCGGCTGACGATGAATCCTAACAACTTTTCGGCGGGGACCCCGAAGGCACATTTTGCGGGATTCAGTTTCAAATTATATCTCCGAAGCCGATCAAGAATTTTCTCAATTCTGCTATACCCTTCTTGGATTTGATGATGACGTCGTCCATATATACTTCTATTCCCTATGTATTCGTGGAAAATGGTTGTCATGGCTCTCGTATAAGTGGCCCCAACATTCTTCAGACCAAACAACATCATTTTATAGTAGTACACCCCCATGGTGTAATAAAAGTTGTTTTCTTGGCATCTTCTTCATACATCTAGATTTAATGGTATCCCGCGAAGCAATCCACAAAGGGTTGGAGTTCATGCTTGGCACAATTGTCGATCAATATGTGTATTTTGGGTAATGGGAAATCATCTTTGGAACTTTCTCTGTTTAAGTCCCGATAATCGGCACATACTCGAACTTTCCATCTTTCTTCAGAACTGGCACGATGTTAGCCAACCCGGTTGGATATTCAACCACTCTGAGAACCTTAGCTTTGATCTGCTTGATGACTTCTTCTTTGATTTACAAACTCATATCTGGCTTGAACTTTCTGAGCTTTTGCTTTACCGGCGGACACATTCGGTTGGTAGGTAGTTTATGAGCCACTATAGATGTGCTCAAACCAGTCATATCATCATAAAACCATGCAAAAATATCCTCATATTCTTTCAGGAAACGAGTGTATTCTTCTTTTTCTGATGGTGACAAGTGAATGCTTATGCGGGTTTCCTTGACGGTTTCGGGATCTCCCAAGTTGACTATCTCGGTTTCTTCCAGATTGGACTTAGGCTTGTTCTCAAAATTTTCCACTTCTATGACAATTTCTTCAGGTATTATATCCTGTTCTTCTATTTCTTCTGAGTCACTATCCTTATGTCGCGTTGTCTCATTACATGTCACAGTTTTGGGTTCATGAGGATAAGTAATAATAACGTTGTAGAGAGAAAAATATAAAGTATAATAATAAATAATAAAATTGAAAACCATTAATAAGTACCAAAATTTCAAACAAAAGTGATTTTTTAACGATTCAAACAATTGTTTCAAAGCAAAATGACAAAATACAAAAAAGAAATTTTAAAAAATGCTCATAAAAATTGTTTTCAGGTAAGTGATGCTGGCAGCCAGGCTACCCCTTAACTCGGCGGGCCCTTGATGGTGTGGCGGTCCAGTTCCTGAGAACAGCTCCCTTCTCCACTGTCTGGATAACGAGGCCTTCCTCTTCTTCCTCCTAAATTATTACGCTGTAGTCCATATCTTCATCTTCCAAGAATGGATTCATTAAACCAGCTAGAATTTCATCCTCTTCAGATGCCCCCATCATGTCGGCCTGATGGAAGGATTGACTTAAATGTGGTATCGATTTCTCAAGAGGGTAATAAGGACCATTCCATGGTGGCGACCAATTCTGATACTCGTGCCAGGTATATTGATATCCCAGTCCAAAGGTCGTGCAGTGACGCTTTAATTGTATTGGTTTGGCGATACCCTGGAGATTCTTTCGGAGCCCTTTACCAGGTTCATATCCTGCCCATGCCAATATGCTTTGTATTTTTCTACTCCACCATTTATCCTTATCGATCGCGTTAACACGATCAATGTGATGGTAAGTATCTCCTCCCAACTTCCTTCTATTCTCCAAAACCAGAACAGTCTAGTTGGTGTAAATGGTGTTACTCCCGTCTCCATGACTGATCACCTCCTAATGGTTCCATTACAACTTCACAGCCTGATGCAGAGTAGAAACTACGGCCCTAACAACGTGTATCCAAGGTCATCTCAATATAAAATTGCATGAGGCGTATATGACGAGCACTTGGAATTCAACATCAAACGAAGTTGCCTCCATTTGAAAACAGAGGTTGGTTTCTCCGATCGTGCTCTATTGTGGCTTAATCCTTCCGGTGGCAATTCATCTTCGTGGAAAGTGATCTTATGGATTTCCAAGACTTGTCCTACTATATTGGCCATTTCTCCACTGGTAATGTTGTTGGGTACATAGGCCTCGTTCAACACTTTCATCAATGCATTCCTATGTGCTTCAGAATTCTGCAGTAGTGATAGAATGGATATCTGAGTAGGGGTTTTATCCAGATGATCAACCACAGAATATTCTCTCGCTTGCATGTTTCTCCAAAGATCATCCGTGCCGGTTTCAATGATAGGATATTTGGAAGCGGCTTCTTTACTTGTTCCTCCCAAATGCTTGGGCGTGTAAACCCTACTGGTTCTTGTCATACCTTGTGCTGCACCAGTTTTTTCCATTTTCCCATTTCCTTTCCTTCTCGCTTCTGCAGTATAGTCCCAAGGCAAAATATTGGAATTAAAGGATGGTGTGGGTGCTACCATTATGGTGAATGGTGTGGTTACTTCTACTTAGAGCGGGGTTGGCGTGGTTGAGGGTGTTGTTACTTCAACCTCGAATGGAGTTGGTGTGGCTACCTCAACTTCAATCGATGACTATATCTATACCACAATAGGTGTAATAGTGGCTGTATTTTTCTTAGGATCGTCCCATTCTCGAATGAGCCCAATCGATCCTTCCGGATCCCATTCTTCATCAGTTTCTATCACATTTACCCCCTCGCCTCTGTGATCTAGGAGGGAATTGTTGCGAACATTAGGTGCAGTCTCCTTTTACTGTATAACCTTGGTGTCAATTAATGTCTGGATCTTGTCTTTCAGAGTGAAACATTCATCAATAATGTGACCCTTCATGCCCGAGTGGTAGGCACATATCTTGTTTGGATTGACCCACTGAGAGGAATTTTCCGTGGAAACGTCGGGAATGGGGGTGACATAACCGACAACTTTCAATCTCTCACACAACTGGTCGATGGGTTCGGCAATAGGAGTGTATTGTCTGGGCGGTCTGTGGTTGAAATTTGGCTTGGGTTTTTGGTAATTTTGGTAGGCTTGTGGTGAGTGGTAATATGCTGGCTAAGTGTTGTAAGTATGGTAAGCGGTGGCGGGTTATTGATATCTGGGAAGTGAAGGCTGATATGTGGGTGGAGGTGTTTGGTATGTCAGAGGAGACATAGGACCTTGGTCTACCATCACATCCCCTACTTCCTTCTTTATAAATATACCCCCGACTACAAGGCTTTGTTTGTAGCCTGTAGTGCCTCAAAATTTGTTACCATCCCGCTTTCAATTCCCTCTTCTATTATTTCTCCCAATTTGATGATGTCGGAAAATTTATGATTTTCAATAACCATCAACCTCTCACAATATTGCGAATCCTGGGTTCGGACAAAGAACTTGTTCATTTGCTCTTCTTCCAGTGCTGGCCTTACTTTTGTAGCTTTTGATCTCCACCTAGTAGCATACTCGCGGAAAGTTTCTGTTGGCTTCTTCTTAAGATTCTGAAAATAGAAGACGTCTGGTGCATTCTATGTATTGAATCTGAACTGATCCATGAAATCTGACGCTATGCTTACCCAATTATTCCACTTCTTTTGATTTTGACTGATGTACTAGAACATGGCGTCTCCAGTGAGGCTCCTCATGGACAGCTTCATGCGGATTCTTTCATATTTACCAACCCCTACGAGCTTGTCGCAATACGTCCTCAGATGTACCTTTGGATCACCTGTCCCATCGAACATTTCGAATTTAGGAGGTTTGTAATCCTCTGGCAGTTCTACATCCGATTGAATACACAAATCCTCATAGTTCCAACCTTTGATGCCTTTACCACCTTCAACACCTTGCTCGACTTGTAAGCTTCTTAAGTTCTTTCACTATGTTCTTGATGAGAAGGTCCTTCTCGGCAGATTCCCATGTATACGGGGTTTGTTGTGAAGTCTGGGGTAAGGTTTCCACGTATATGGTGTTACTTTGGTGGACTCCATGGATTTGAGCGTAGTGGTGATCATTGGTCGAGTTTTGGGGATCAGGAGTAGGTTGTGGTGCATTTTGAGGAGTGTGGTAGGTGGTAGTTTGTGGATACTGGGTCGGATGATGATGATGTTGTGGAGGAGTTGGTACTGGTGGAGGATTAGGATTTTGGGGAGGCGTGGCGTATTAATAAGGTGCAGGAGGATTTTGTGGGTGCTGGTTTTGTGTGTTTTGAGGAGGTGTTGGGTTTTGGGCGTTTTGTTGGTTGATGTCGGGAACATTTAGGGTTAGAAAAAGGTTTGCCAAGTTACGGACCTGCTCAAGTTCCCCTTGTAACTCTAGTATCTTTTGTTCTAACCGTAAAACCAAGCCATTGTGTGCCGGAGTACTCCGATCATCTGAAGTTTCGATATTCTCTATATGTGTATTGTTGTCTTTCCTGATACCACTCATATCGTCCATGTTAGCTTTTCCTTTTTTCTTAGGATCACTTCGAGGATGAGAAGGTGAAGGACCTCTAGATCTGGTATGATATGTCGATGATGCCAGTATGCACGAACCAACCTTAGGGGATGGGAATAATCAAAGAAAAGAAGAAAAACAAAAAGGTAAACAAGCCAGTAAGGAGTATTAAAAGGATATTTATGGTATTTAAACACATATTGCGGAATTATAAATTCGCGTCCTAATTTGGGGACCTCATTGTGCCCGAGGTAGGCCTAGCGACATATAGATTTGGAGAAAACATGATTCCGATAACTGCGTCATTTCATTAGTATGATAAGTAGACCAAATCTCTATTAAAATGATAATAATTATGAAGAGTCACTAGTGGCATTTTCCTTATTACAATCTAAAACGAATCTAGAGAATAAGTAAAACATCATTCCTAATCTACTTGGTCCCAGAGGGACCCTTTCTAAGCTTGGCCTTCTTAGCCCCATCATTCAGATTCCCCAGGTCGCGTATGTCCAACAACAGATATGCCCTTGCTAGATGTCCTCCTTCATTTCCCTCTGCATTCTGACAATCCGAGATCCTTTTCCTCATCTTTCCCTAGAGTTCCATCAAACCCTGCTCCAAATACTCCAACCTCTCTGTTGACTTAGTAGTGATTCCCCTCCATTCATTGATTTCTTCCCACTTATGTCGTTCCAAATGCGTGTCCCAGATTTAAAGACCATTTTGCACAACCTCCTGTATTTGACTTGTGCTTCAGTAGTGTCGTCTATGACCCCATACCTCAAATCAACCCCTGGCTTGACCTCTCCCACTATGTCCTCAACCAACCATGATGGGTAGAAGTACACGTGGCCGGCATGATACCGATCTGGCTCAATAGTATATTTCTCCACAATAATCTTTTGATGCCACATGTGCTGTTCCTCACACTTGAATGGAATGGAATTCCCTTGGAAGTCTGCTTTGTAATGAACCATTTTGGAAACTCGTGGTATAACCCGTTTTCTCCCAGATTGCCTCATGACTCTGATAGGAGCATAAGGATAGATTCCCCTCAATCCGTTTAGCACTAGATGAGGAACATCTCTCGACCTGATGATGAATTCACTGCTATGGAACCACTCGAACATCCAATGTATCTTGTCATCAGTAAAATTGCTAAAAAAATGTACCCAACTCACAACGTTTCACGGTTGTGCAAACGTGTCGGATGTAAAAGTCATTCTCTTCAGACAGTAATAAGCTATGAGGTCATTCCATGGTCGTCGCGGAAATTATTGACGGTATTTTCCTCTCTGAAGGTGTTCCAACAACCATATTTGCAGCAATAGATTGCAACCCTCGAAATGTCTATATCCTTTTTTGCAATGGTCTAGGGCTCGGTACATCTCAGCCACGATCATTGGGACAATAGTGTGAGTTTTCCCCTCAATTCCTTCCATTAGGTTCTTAGTGACCATAGCTAGGAGAGTGTGGATCCTTTCTCCTTGTATTGGGAATACCAGCATCCCTAGAAAGCAGATAATGAATACGAAAATATGGTGGTAAGTCCAACCAAAGAAGTGATGGCAAACTCATTGTGATAAAGGCGATATGACTTGATGTGCCCATAATGCTCGTAAAGGAAATCGAATGGTATGTAAGATTTCTTCATACAAACTAACTCATCATTTTTCCTGAAACCCATCGTTTTTAGGAAACCTCGAGAAGTGCGGTTTTTCGATACCAACAAATAGGCCTATCCCATGGGAGCCCAGCGAAGCCTCCTATTTTCTCTAGAAGGGGATTCATCTGTTTATCACCAAAACGAAAGACGACTCTCTTCTCATCCCAAAACATGGTGGTTGCCTCAATTAACACATTGTTCGACTGAATATCTAACAAGGAAGGCAAATTCCCGAGGACTCTTTTCACATGATTTTTTTCACTTGGTGAGAGGTTTTCCCACCAATCCAACAGCAAAGGCGGGATATTCTGAACCATGCCGAACCTGGGGACCTCGTGCCTCATTTCTTCAAAACAAATAAAGTTATCCCTTTTCCTCTCCGAATTTGACTATTTATACATTAATGATTAGCATATCAACACGTTTTCTCCAAATAATGCAGAGATTGTGATTGTGTCCATTGGGACTATAGAAATCCCGGTGTACTTTGGACAAGGCTTGTCTTAGAGGGTTATTACGCGGACAACGTTCTAACTCATACTAGGTTTGGACATGATGCATGCACAATTAGTATTAGAGTTGGGGTTTTTAGAAGAGTCTAGACTGGTACCCTCAAGTGGAAAACTTGAGAGGGAAAGGCACAGAACCGTCGACTGCACCGCTAATCGACTAGTTTTATCGTAAATAAGCCTTTCCAAATTTAAACTGTGATTCAGGAAGAGCACGGACACTCATCAAGCGCCGCTATGGTATTAATTACGCACGAGTGGAATATGATGTGGATCATGCTTTATGCGAAGATAAAACAACACGTTGTCAAGTATTTTGCATGATGGAGACAGAAAATGTAGTATTATAAAACGTAAAGACATAAAAAGAAAGAAAAACAAGGAAGAAGTTAGTTCGTGCAATGTGAAAAAATTGTAAAAAAGCAAGCAAGGGGTAGATGTAGGGAGAGACATGATGTAGCAAATTTTAAAAATGATTTGGAGTAAGTGATCATGACTAGAAAATAAAGGAAAACGCACATTGTAACCAAATTAAGCAAAGATTTGCATATTAATACGAATTCAAAGAAAGGGAAAATAGGGAAAGGGTGTGCAAGTAGCCATGCTGTCACGCCCCTTTTTCTCGCGAAATCGGGTTTTGACATGTGACAACTCTTTTAAGGAGGTGTTAAAAGAGAGAGTCGCCGCCTAACGGGGTTGAGGCGCGTTAGGAAACCTATTTGCAAGTAACTCTGGTTTAACCAGTTTGCATCACCAAAGATCAGGTAAGGGCTCAAATTACTTCGAGGATAGGGTGTTAGGCATTCCTCGAGGTCCACAACTGTGGTTTCGGCCGAACTCGAATTATATGAATTAGTCAAAAAAACAAGAGGGAAAGAAGTTGGGTAATTATTATCAAAAGTCTACCAATAAACAAATAATTGATCTCAAGACAAGATGCGAGATCCTAAGTTTTTTAGCCTAAAGGATCACCCCGTGCAACGTAAATAATACTTTGTTACTCTCTCGAGATAGGGTGTTACTCGTATTATTCAACCGGCATAGACTATCATCTCATGCTGCCCGATTACTATCTTTAAGTTGTTACCTAAGGCGCACTAGTTGATTCTAAGTAGTGCCTTATGCGTGCACTACCCGTTCCATGCCTATGGTCCAGGAGGCGCTTGGACCTCTATTTTTGGTGGTTCTAGACCTAACTTAGGTTGCTCAAAATAATAAAACTAGGCGACATACAAAACAAGTTGGACTTCATATAAAGCAATTAAGGGCTCAAGTTAGCCTCCACACTTAGACATCAAACGCACGCAAAAAAATTAGGCGTTTGACAGTTTCAAAATTGAGACGACTTAAAGTCATTAAGCCTTATAGATATGATTTCTATGTGAGCTCATAATTCAAACGTGCAGGCAGTTTCATATGCAAGGTGCTAGCTTATAGGCATGATTTCTGAACAACTATATATTTTAGGGAACCTAATATTGCATACTGAAATTACAGATTATAAGTGTTTAAACCTATAGAAATCATATCTAGGTGAAGCAGTTGGCAGTGATAACCATGGAAAATATTCAGAGTTACTCAGTTTGATCCTATAAGCATGCTTTCTCATAGTGGCAACGAAACAGTGTTCAGTACTAATACTTAAAAGCGAGTGGGATTACCCTATAGCAAAAATTTCTATAATTAGCGACTGAAACTGGTTTTAGCTCCTATAGGCATGTCTCCTAAGTTAGAAGTTAAAATAACAGCACCTTAACCAATTAAAACCCTATAGGCATGATCCTAAAATGAAGGTTTGTAGAACATAAGCTAACATGACCCTATGGTCATAGTGTCTAATGGATATGTTGTAATGCAAATTGAAATATTGGTCACTTTATTTCCTATAGGCATGATATCTAACAAACATGTAGACGCAGAATATGTTAAACGAATTAAACACCTATAGGCAGGTTATCTAACACACATAAGCAGAACATGTTCGAGCAAATTAAACACCTATAGGCAGGATTTCTACCCGTTTCATGCAAATATTAAAATAAACTCATTTTTCTGATTTTACTAACACCTCAATTGTTATTATAACATTATTACAGACCCAATGAGTGAAATAAATTACGGAGTTACAAAATAGCTATAGTGGGCCTAAGGCAGGCCCAAAGTATACCCAGCCATGGCCAGGTCTTCAGTTTCATATCCAACAGGCTTCACCACAGCCCAAAAGTCATAGCCAATCAAACCCAGAAAAAAAAATCTTCATTTACACAAAATGGCCAAAACCCAGTAGCCATAATTTGATCAAAAGTCCCAGGAGAATAGCTATTTACACAACCCAACTGGTTTATCCAGTAGGTGAAAAAGGGGGCAAGGTTGAACAATTAGGGAAAAGTGGCAAAGAAACCTTGGACCCTAGTATGTCAGAGTTACAAAGGGCTTCAAGAACCCAGGGCAGTGGTCACACTAGGGAGGTTGATGGAGGAGACTTAGGGGGAGGCATTGGCTTTCAGCCGACCCAGAATTAGAAACAATCAATAAAAATAATCATAAGGTAATAGGTTTGGAAAAGCATTTGCAAACACTATAAGGTAATCACATAATGAACTCAAGAAACAAATTAACACATTGGGCAGGGTGACATATGCTAAGAGACAAAAGCCTAGGATTGCAAAGTTAACATGCAAGGGAATTAGGCTAGTAAAAGCAAGTAATGCAACCTGTTTGGGACTTAAAAGATCAGATTATACCAAACTCAAGATTAAACAGTATAATACAAACAGGATCAGGTATCATAGAGGGTATTAGTCGAAGAGGATTAATTTTAAAAGATCACAAGTTATTAGAGGTATAGATTAGTCATGGCAATAACACATAGAGTGGTAACAATAGTCATAGGAGCATACTACATTTAGAGTAAAGGTCTTAAACAAGTTAGGGCAGGCTAGTAATAGAAATTAACCACTAGAAGTTCATAATTAGGCAGAGAACAAGGATTAAACCATGTAATCAAAGAAAAACATTCGAGTTGTCAGCAACATTAAACTAAACATGCTTCATTCGGTCCAAATTAACTAAGTTAGGTGCAAAGACATTATTAAGCTAGCAATTATAGGCAGAATTAAAAAGAAAAAAGAGTCAAGAGAACATATTAGGCTATGAAATTCAAAGAACATACTAATTAGAATATAATAAACATTGCGAAAGTTAGAAACTAACCAGTGATTGTTCAATAAACAAGAAAAGAACGGCAGTAAGGACCTAGAGTCTCGAATGTGTCAAGTTCCCAAGGATTTCAAGAACCCGGGGTAGTGCTCACACCCAAGAGAGGTCGAGAAGAATAGAAATCCGGTGGCCTTGGCTTTCAGCCGGCCAAGAGCTAAACAGAACAAAGTATTAAGCAAATGCAGAGTAGAAACCTCAATTTTAATAAAAAAAATAGCGATTCAAGTTCCGTCCAAAAAAGGGGAAGGGGAGTGGGTTTATATAGTGGTAAAATAAGTATGTAAGTAAGGAAATACAAACAATCAGACCATGAAAAGGAAATAACAACACATAAATCAAGAATCAAATTAGGAGAATAAGACGGTAAACCCTAATTTTTAGGAAAAACTAAATATTACCATAATATACACAAAACAGTAGCATAGGACGAATATAGACAAAAATAATACTAAAAATCAAAGAATCGAGACAATTTTGGTTCCATTTAAAGAGATTTATAAACCCTAGTTTTAGTGTAAGTAAGAATCAACAGAAAATACACAGAGATTCTGTCACGACCCGATTTCGAAGTCGTGATGGCGTCTGTCGTGGAACTAGGCAAGCCGCCCTTTTTATCTAAGCAAAATTCAATTTCCAGTAAAAATGCAAATTTTAAACGAATTTATTAATAATACTAAGAGTCTGAAGTTTAAAAATAATATTTGAAAAACAAAAATTTAAAACCTCCAACCCCAAATCCGGTGTCACTCAGTCATGAGCTGCTATATCATAAAATAGAGAAATGAAGAAATAGATAAGATAGTCTAAAAATAAGTTCAACATGTGGAATAAGGAAGAGAAGACGAGGTCGCGATCGCCAGCTGCCACCTCGACAACTCCAACGAAACACTAACAGCTTCTCAATATCCACTACCGGGCCCTGGTGTACCTGGATCTGCACACAAGGTGCAGGGGGTAACATGAGTACACCAAATTAGAAGTAACGAACCCAAACTATGGTCTGAGAGGTAGTGATGGACTAAACCTCAATAATTAAATCATCAGCGTACAAAATTTAGGCATGTTCACAGTTTATCAGAAAATAACAACAGAATATGCTAGATATACCTCCATATGTTCTTCATGACAACATGTCACAGTGTGAAAATGCACATAGTGCTCACAACTCTCCCATAGAAGTCCACTCAGTATTATATATGGATCTTAGACCCAGGGAAGTTCCATCCCGGAATGTGCATAAACACCAGTTACCGTAGTCACTCCGTACTGAGGAAAAGGCCAGTCCAGCCCCACGGAGAATATCCATCTCCGGAATACAACACTCGAACAAAATCCATGTCCAGGGAAGATCCATCCCTCACATAACATCAGCTTCGGACAAGATCCATGTCCAGGGAAGATCTATCCCTCGCATAACACCAGCTTCGGACAAGATCCATGCCTAGGGAAATTCCATCCCTCATTATCAATGCGCTCACTGGGGGTGTAAAGACTTCGGAGGGGCCCTAGTGGCCCAAGCACCATATCAAGCCAACGAAGGCATGATTTAATATTGTTTCGGTGTACAGTCCGATCTCATGACTGTCTCAATAACAGGCTTTCAGCCTCACTCAGTCATTACTCTTCAGTCTCACTCACATGGATCACAGATGCATCCATCAGCCCGAAACAATGATAAGTATGCATATAATTAACAATACTGAAACTGAGATATGAAGTGATATGATATAACAGGAGTGCGTATATGAAATAAAAAAAATCACAAAATGAGACAGTAATATACGACCACTCGGGTCTCAACATTTTTGGTGTGAGGCCTAGCATTTATACTTAACATGAGTTCTAGCATGTTTGCATGTAAACGACTGCTCGGGCCTCAACAATATCGGCGTGAAGCCTTAATATATAATTTATCTTGATTTCTATCACGTTCGCATTATTCACATTAATAGAAGCACATATATCATAAGAGAATAATCACTAAGCGGTGCCATGGGATAAGCTAGGCTACAAATACTCGGTGCACGCCCGCACGCCCGTCACTTGTCATGTGTGTCACCTCGATTATAGTCGTAAATCATTTAGCTCGGGGTTTCGAACCCTCAGAACCAAGTTTGGAAACGTTACTTACCTCAAAACCGGTTAAAATACTATTACGCAGTGCCTTTGCCTCTAAATTCGTCCTCCGAGTGCTCCAAATCTACCAACAATAAGATGTATATCATTATAATATGCCAAGGAACGAACCCTAATCAAAATTTATCAAAAATACTCAAAAATTCCGAAATTGGTCAAACCCGACCCCCAAGCCCACGTCTCAAAACTCGATGAAATTTACACCACAAAATTCCTCATCATCTCACGAGTTCATACATATAAAGAACGCTAAAATCGGAGTTCGTTTGACCCTCAAATCATCCCCTAAAGGTCTCATAATCTCAAGCCCTAACTCCCTCTTTTTCTACTGAGTTTTATGAATTAAACACTAATATTTGATCCTTAATCATATATAATTGAGTATTAGGGTCCAAAATCCTTACCTCTATGAAGAACAATAATTTCCTCTCTTCAAAATCGCCTCAAAGCTCTTTTCCCGTTCAACAATGGTGAAAAAGTGGGTATTGGTCGCGGAGGGCTGCCCAGGTATTTATTCATCGCGATCGCGGGACCCACATCGCGACCGAGAAGTACAAATTCTCAGCTGCCCAATTTTACCTTCTGTGATCGCAACATATGCCACGCGATTGCAGTACCTTATGACCTACACGTACGCGATCGCAAGTCTTCCCACGCGATCGCGAAGTACACATGACCAACCCCCATACGCGCCCCTCTATCACTACGCGATCGCGAACTAGGCCACGCGATCGCACTGCTCAACCTGCTCAACCTCTGCAATCGCGAGCACACCTATGTGATTGCAGAGAGAAAAATTCTGCCCCTCTAAATTTGAACTACGCGATCGCGACTCTCCTCACACGATCACAGTGGAGGATTTCCTGCTGCACAAAACCCAGAAAAACCAGCAATTCTCTAAGGCCCGAAAATGCCCGTTAACCACCCGAAATCAATCCCGAGCCCCTCGGGACCCCAACCAAAGTTACCAACACATCATAATTGATTATTCAAACTTAGTTTCACTCTCCAAAAACTAAAAATAACATCAAAACACCAAAATCACACCGGATTCAAGCCTAAGAACTTTGAAATTTCTAAAATCCACCAACGATGCCGAAACTATTCAAAACAACTCCGATTGACCTGAAATTTTACAGACATATCCAAAATGACATTATGAATCTGTTCTAACTTCCAGAATTCCATTCCGACCCCGATAGCTTATTTTCCACCGCCGACCAGAAATCACCAAAAACTAACTTTCGCTAATTCAAGCCTAATTCTATACCAGACATCACAAAAATATTCTGAACACACTTCTAAGTCCCAAATAACCTAAAGAAGCTATCCGAACCATAAAATCCGCATTCCGAGGTTTTTTACCAATAAGTCAAATCTCAATTGACTTTTCCAACAATAAAGCTATTTTTAAAGACTAAATGACTAAATTCTTGCTACAGCCATTCCGATTCTGAGCCTACCAACTCTAACACATCATAAACGGTATAACCAACCTATGACAAGGCAAAAGCAGGAATAATAATGAAATTTCTACGGAATGACCGGCCAGGTCGTTACAGATTCATACTCACAATAGAAAAAATGATGAATATAGATGGAATAGCAGAAAGGTCAAGGATTTGAACCGATTTTTGTTCGATCTTGATGAGATATGCTTTCCATGTTTAGGAAAGCAGTATAAGAGAGTAACCAGTACCAGGGGAGGTCGTATATGGCAAAGAATAACCATGGAATCCCATATTGGGCGGGATTAGGAGAGATTTTAGGGGGAGGCGGACGTGTGAGAATGAAGTTAGGGTTAGGGGGTTTGGGTAGTTAAAGGGGGTGGTCTGATACAGGCCGTTGATCTCAGAGATCAACGACCACGATTAAAAGGGGAGCTGGGTCGGATTTTTAGGAATGGGTCATGACCAGTTAGGGATTGGGTTAATTTGGTTTGAGCTGGGGGTTATTTGGGCTAGTGTATTAGGTTTTGGGCTAATGTTTGGTCCGAAAAGTAGGTTCAGAAATGGACCAGTTTTTAAATAATCAATATTTAATAAAAATAATTTATAAAAGTAACTAATAAATAACAAAAATATTATTTATACACTAAAAGATTAAAAAGAATTACTTAATATTATAAAAATATAAAAAGTTATTATTTGCATAAATAATGCAATTATACATGAATATGGGCTATTATTGCAAAAAAAAGAAGATGTGCAATTAGCCCTAAAATGCAAACATAATTATAACAAAATACACTGAAAAATATTTAAAACATCATGTTTGTGTAAATGATAAATTTAGATGATTAAACCATCATAAAAATAATTTGAAGGATAATTACTGGATATTTATATAATACAAATGCAGAAATATATTGATTTAAAGTCTTTAAAAATTATGAAAATGCTTGTATAGGCTTATAAGCTGAATGATGATGAAAATATACTATTTTGAAAGAGTGTGTGTGTGTGTGTGTGTGTGTGTGTGTATATATATATATATTGAGAAAAATATTAGGTATCAACAACCCCTGATAACAAGCCTTGCTTTATACCTTTCAATAGAACCAGTTGCCCTTTATTTAATCTTGAAAACCCATTTACAATGGATGACCTTTTGTGAGGAGGGAGGGGAACAATGTCCCAAGTCTGATTGGACTCAAGAGCCTGAAATTCCTTTAGCATTGCCTCTTGCCATGCAAGGTGAGAAGCTGCCTGCTGGTGGTGTTGAGGTTCATGCACATGTAGCTCAATTTGGGACATCTTAGATAATGCAGAAACATGAGCAGAAACAGGGGTAAGAGGAAGGACAGAGTTGCAGACATAGTCTTGGAAATAGGATGGTTGAATGACAGTTCCGGTGGATTTTGTTAGAGTAGGAGCACATGGAGAAGGCTAATCCACACAAGGTGGAGAGAATAGAGGGGCAGAATAAGAGGTAGAGGGAGAAGAAGGAGGAGAGATAAGAGATGCAGCAGGAATGTGTGTTGCAACAATATGAGAAGAAGAATCATCAGATATTGAAGGTACACCTGTTGCTTCAGCTCTAGAAACTCCAACAAATGTTTGTGTTTTATTTCCACAACTCCATTTTGTTGTGGTGTGTGTGGAATAGTAGTTTGGTGCGGAATACCTTGACTGCTCAAGAAAGCAGCAGCTTCAGAACTGCTGCCAAGCTTATAGGCATTATCAGATCTGAAAGTTCGGAGTGAGGATCAAAATGTGTTTTGACCATGGAAGTGAATGCTTTTAGTATAGAAAGAGCATTTGCTTTGAAAGATAAAGATGGCTCCGTGAAGCTCTGCTATAGTCATCAACTAATTTTAAGAAGTATCTAAATGTCATGACCCAAAATTCATAAGGTCGTGATGGTGCCAGATACCACTGTCAGGCAAGCCCATCATTAAATGGTTAAGTTAAATTTCCTGTTTTAGCATTTTTGAAATCATTACCTTTCACTTTATTACATAGTAACTGAATAAAATCCTAAGTAAATACGATAGTTTAATATTCCATTCTTATAAAATGCATCCCAAACACATCCCAGAACCCGGTAACACAAGTACATGAGCAAATTCTAGATGTTTCACAAATACTACAAGCTTGTCCGAAATACAAATTGGACAAGGTATTAAAGATGAATATAAATACAATATGAGGGAGACTCTGTCGGCTGTGGGTCGCCTCCGGATGATGCAGCTCACCTAAGTCTCCAAGTCAGCCATACTGCTATGAAGGTACCTGTGCAACAAAATGCACAACAAGTGTAGCATGAGTACAAAAGCAACGTGTACTAAGTAAGTATCCCGCCTAACCTCAGAGAGGTAGTGACGAGAGGTCAACTTGACACTCACTAAGGTCCAAAAAAATAATTTAACAAGACATGATATCAATAATAGTCATACGAGGATGATAAAAGCAGTAAACATTAAAGATAACTGCAATTCAATAAATAGTGAAAGTAAATAAACAATTACTACTTCATTTCCCCCCAAATATCTTAAATAAATAGTTACTTCTTCATTTTTCCGCCAAATATCTTAAATAAACAGTCCATGAAATCATTAACAATTTAGCATGCACATACGGGATAAGGACAACCAGCCTGAGGCATCATAATAATCATATTTGTGCACTGCCGAGGGTCGAACGGCCCAAACCATAATATATCTTTCAATCTCGCCGTGGCGTACGGCCCGCTCCCATGAGAGTGGGGGAAATAACATTCCGCTCGCGGAATGTAAATTGCGAAGCGGTCACATGCTGTCATGCACAATCAATAGTCCACCCCGACTACATCGAGAAAACAAATACTCAAGTAAACGAAAATTTCTCTTTTAAAAGTCACAAAAATAGTATTTAATACTTTTTCTCGAAATTCATTAGCCAAATTTAGTAATATTCAATAATATAACTTATCAGGAATACAACTATTTATGGAGAAAATAAATTCTCTTTCTAAATGATTAAGAAAGGTACACTCTAGCATTCTTAGGAAATAAATTACCAAATTCAATAGCATAATCAGTCTAATATTATTGGCAGGATCACACGTACAACACGTAAGGCATGCTAGTGGGTCCTAGACAACCCGGGCATAAGCATAATAGTAGCTACGCACGGACCCTCGTCACTTCGTGCGTACGTAACCCCCACAATTAGTGGCACATATTTAATTAGTTCACCTATGGGGAAAATTCCCCCTCATAAGGTTAGAAAGGAGACTTACCTCGCTCCAAAATTCCATAATCGGCTTCCAAGCCCTTCCGACGACTCCAATGGACGCACAACGCCCCAAAACTATCCAAATAACGACAAACCAATGAAAATATACTCTAATATTTGCAACAATTCAAATTATATAATTTCTCAACTACGCTCAGTGAATTGACCAAAATGCCCTCGGGCTCACGTGCCCGGATTCCGAAATTTCTCGAAGCTAAACTCTACCCATAGCTTTACTAGCTCAAATATACAATTTACTCAAATATTCAAGTTCAATTCGTGGCTAAAATCCAAATTACCAAATTTCTAGGTCTTCCCTTAAAATCCCAATTTTATACAAATTCTCATGTGTAATTCCATGTAAGATCGCATATTTAGCTTATGAATGGAAAGGAATCACTTACCTAGTAATTCATGATGGAAATCCCTTCTTGAAGCTCCTCAAAATTGCCCTCACCAAATGAAATAATGAAGAAATGGCCAAAAAATCCCGTTTTAAAAACAATCTGCCCAACCTCATTTCCGCACCTGCGATCCAACCTTCGCACCTGCAATCCCGCAGCTGCGCCCAAACTCTCGCACCTGCGGTTTCCTCAGCTCCAACCAAAACTCGCACTTGCGCCCCATTGTCCGCATCTGCGCCTTCGCAGGTGCGAAAATTGCATCTCACCTGCACTCCCAGCCAAGCTAGAAAACTCTCGCACCTGCGACGCCGAAGCCGCACTTGCGGCTACGCACCTGCGACGCTGAAGCCGCACTTGCGGCCAAAGCCTCGCAGGTGCGGTCACACAAGATGACAGCAACCTCAGCACTTCTTCTAACTCCAAACTTGATCCGTTAACCACCCGAAATCCACCCGAGGCCCCCAAGACCACGTCCAATTACACCAACCTGCTCCAAATCATAATGCGGACTTGATCGAGGCCTTAAATCACATCAAACAACGCCGAAATCATGAATTGCACTTAAATCCAAACTTTATAAACTTTGAAATTTTAAACTTCCACATCCGATGCCGAAACCTATCAAATCACGTCCGATTGACCCCAAATTTTGCACACAAGTCATAATCGATATTACGGGCCTGATCCCACTTCCGGAATCGCATTCCGACCCCGATATCAAAATTCCCACTTTCAGTCGGATTTTCTCAAAAACCTTCAAATTTCTATCTTTAGCCAAATGACTTCAAAATGACCTACGAACATCCGAATTCACTTTCGATCATGCTCCCAACTACAGAATCACCATACAGAGCTATTCCCAGGCTCTGAATCCCAAACGGACATCAATATCACTGAAATAGGCTTCAAGCCAAACTTAGGAAATTTCTTCAAAAATGCTGACTTCCACAATACACACCGAAATGCTCTCGAGTTATCCAAAATCCGATCCGGACATACGCCCAAGTCCGAAATCATCATACGAATGTGCAGGAATCTTCAAATCCTGATTCCGAGGTCGTTTACTCAAAATTTCAATCTTAGTCAATTTCTCCAACTTAAGGCTTCTGAAATGAGAATTTTCTTTTCAATTTGACTCCGAACTTCCAGAAATTCAAATTCGACCACGCTCACCGACCATAATACCTTAAAAGGAGTTGCTCAAGATTTCAAACCATTGAACGACGCGCTAGATCTCAAGACGACTGGTCGGGTCGTTACATTCTCCCCCACTTAAACAGACGTTCGTCCTCGAACGCGCTAAGAACTGCTCTGGAGTTATCTGAAATCACTGTTTAACACCTCGAGCACCTACCCGTTCTACCACAACCCAGTTGAGTATATTAGCTTGATCAAATGTGAAGATTTCTTCTTTTATCCATATAATAAGCTCAGAATCCAGTTCCAACACCTGAAATTTCTCTGCCGTCCTAGTTCCAATATATAAACACCGTATCAACTACCACACGATATATCAGAACATGATTGCATACCTTTGCTGAATCAGCACCATGCACCGCATAACTCATCATCTAATCACAATGACGCTCCCTGAATCTTATTAGACCAAATTTCACGAATCTGATGCTCCCAATGCACCTTATGATATATATATATATATATATATATAT
>ML435078.1:0-128616 GCA_005239525.1 Nicotiana knightiana | reverse complement strand
CATAGATAGTATATAGAACCTAACTGCTGGCCAGACAATTAAGCAATTAAACACAGAATTGAAGAAACAACCATATATTGAGTAAACTATATTCAAGGTTAAATTAATGTCGAATAACAATATCCATGGCTAAACCACAACCCCAGAACAATGGGTGTTCAGCCACTCATGCTATAGTCAGAGAATTGCATAAGTGTTGCATGAATTGAAAATACTAGAATAAGATGAAGAAAACTGATAATCCTTGATCCTTCAATGATCTTGTGTGTGTATTTGCTCTCCAAAACCACCTCCCCCCTCAAAGATGTGTTCTTGGGTCTATTTATATGGTTGGGATAAAGTCTAACCGTGTAAGAGACTTATATTCTCACTTGGAAACACTTAAAAACCTTTAAAACTCGGAGTTCACTGAAACGGGTACCCAGGCGTTTGAAGGGTAACGCCTGTATAACGCCTGGTACCCCCGGCGTTTGGATGATAACGCCTGGCTAACGCCAGGCACCCCTGGCATTTGGAGGATAACGCCTGGCTAACGCCAGGCTTGTCCCGGGTCGCTCCTTTTCGACTCTTGAGCGTATTTTCCGACGTTTATGCTCTCATTTAGCTCGGCTTCCGTTTCCAACTCACCTACACATTAAATAAACCCCATTAGGCACATACGACGTGTATTTTTATCATTAAAGCACATAAAATGCAAGGTATATAATGCTTAAAATCATGAATTCTAGCCACGCATTACAACCCGATCCCACCTTACAATCACATTACACCCTTATTATTTATGTTGCTGCGTGCAACCCGATTCCACCTTACAATCACATTTGGTAGCAACATCAACCAGTCAATTTAATCACGAGGATTTTCATCATCAAGAATATACATTCTTAACAACCAAATAACCATGTGAAATCGAGGCCATATTCATCTTTACCAAACAGTGAGTCATGTACGGCATACCATCAACATATAGTTCAATTGGATAAATCCACATTTCCTTTCCATTATTTTCCACACAGCATTTAGCACTTAGACACATTCAACAATTTGATTCGTTATAAATTTATTTCGTTTTGCAGCACATCCTCTCATACCGATGTATTCACCATTTAACGAGCTTTGCACAATATAGAATAAGCACAAGAAATCACCTTTTCACAATCTCATATAGCATGGTGGCATGGAAATCAACTAGGTAAATCATTGAAGAAGATCTTATGCCTCAACACATTAGAAGAATCGATTCACATATGCATAAGCCAGAAACACACAACGAATGCTCGGACGCTAACAAGGTGACTCTATGAAGGTTAAAGTTAGCCATACATACCTCGAGTTGAAATTTCCCTTTTATATCTATTTTCAACTCACTGAACCTTCTATCACCTCCAATATAATTTACAAGATGCCATGCTTAGACTTGGAATTAGAAATCACAAACTCTTTTGGGCATTTTATCAAACGCTATGTGATCCCTTAGATTAGCTAGTCCTTTTTTAGTGAAAGATTGCCCTAGCTTACTTCCCTTTGCTAGACTATAGAAGATTATTCACATGCATTCAAGGTTTTAGCTTTTATCATCAAGAACCAATTCATGCATGTTCCATTTTAAATCAAAACCTGAGAATTTGTAAAAATGGAGAGAAGACTTACCTCTTATGGTGAAGAAGATGACGACCACTCGATTACTTCCACGCCTGAGTAGAGATCGAGGACCAATTTAGGGAAGATTAGGACTTCTCTCACTAAAAACCACTCTTTATTTTAATCATACAGCCTTTAAAAATGAAGGGGAGAGGTGTTTTATAAAGCTGGGGGTCGGGTTTTAAAAGTAGAAATTAGAAGCCCCGAAGCAGGTATGCGGTCAGGAATGCGATCTCATTCCTGTTATGCGGTCTGCATACCCGTGGCATAAGTGGCCTTTATCTGGGCCAAAAAGAGAAGCAGACTGCGCAGGTATGCGACCACTATTCGGTCCGCATACCTGTTATGCAATCACATAGTGCGTTGCATGACTCCCTCCGCAAAAATCAAGGTGCAATAATGCAACAAATACGCAGCCCGCATTCGTGAAACGTGATCGCATTCTAGGCCGCATAACTGTCCTCAAAATGGACAGCAAACTGTCCAAGTATGCGACCATTATGCAGTCCACATACCTGATCTGAGATCGTATAGTAGACCGCAGACCTGCGCAAATCTGGAAAAATTATATCTTTTAAGTCCTACAGTACTTTTTACTTCACAAGAGTCCATTTTAAGAATCTCTACAAATATAACCACATGGGGACTCATTCGGGCCTTTTTTTTAGACTTGAAATTTTACGTGTCTTTACACACAGAATCTCTTGTCAACAATTTAAGAAGTCCTGTGCATCCACCAAAAGATAACCATTATATCATGGACGAACCATCTTCCTAAATTGATCAAACCTCTTTTTCTCCTCCTTAGACATAGCGGTATCCACTACTAGCCTATCATCAACCACAAGAGGATGTTCCCCAACCTTTACTACTTTTGGCCTCTGATAAACAGTAGCAACCTGCTCAGGAGTGCGAGTAGCGGGAGTCTGTTCCCCTCCCAACCTAGGAAATAACCAGTGCCACAGAAAGTACTCTGGTCTGTGTCAAGTCCTCCATAAGTCCAACAAATCGAATAAGAGCATACTAAAGTAGAGGCAGTAATAAAGCTCTCTAGGACCCGAGCTGGTCCAACTGGCTCACCTTGATCAAATACCTACTCTTGCACTGCTGGTGGCTCCACAACATATGCCCTAACAGAGGCTCTAACTATTGTGGGGGTCCACGATCTCTACCTCGACCATGGCCTCTCACAGCTCAAGCCTACGGGGCTGGTGCCTACCATGCTGCTCCCGATGAACATGTTCTCATTGTCTACAATACAATAGAAAGACAATGATTTAAATTTCGGATAAATAAAGTTGCAAGACACATAATGAAAGAAGAGAGGTTTCCTAACATCTTGTAGCCTCTCGAGGATAAGTACATACATCCCCATACTGATCCACAAGACTCTACTAGACCTGTTTGTGACTCGTGAGACCTACACAACTTCGAGTTCTGATACCAACTTGTCATGACCAAAAATCCCACCTCAAAGTCATGATGGCGCCTAGTAAAACTTGCTATGAAAGCCAACTCACAACCAACAAATATTGTCCTTTTCATTAATTAATAGGGATATATAATAATTAAATATGGAAATAGTCTCAATACAGTAATAGTATCTGATATAACCAAAACACAGTTTAAATACGACCAATAATGTATAACCCGATGACCAAGTGGAAAAAGTATACGAGCAAACTACGAAAAGAGAACAAGTATATATACATAACAAGCTCTTTGAAATACAAGTAGACAAGAAATATGTAAGGAACAGGGACTCAGGGACTGCAAAGTAGATCCATGAAGTGCTGCTCACCCTAAGTCTCAATATAGACTCCTAACTCAATCAGGGAGCTCTTTTAGGACCTACCCAAGAATATGCACAAAAAGATGTACAGAAGCGTCGTATGAGTACAACACAATCGGTACCTAGTAATTAGCAAGTCTAACCTCGATGAAGCAGTGGCGAGGCTAGATGCTTCCGAATACTTACCACATAAGTATAATATTAGAATTAAAAACTGAGACAATACATAACATCATGAGTAACAAGAATCATTGATATCAACAGTTGAAGTATAAAGTATGTTCTTATAGTATAGAAATAATCGTAACGTTGCTCAAATGTTGTATTATATGATAGAATGCTCACATAACGGAGTCAAAACTCCCAACTAGAATATAAGGATGTCATGTAACAATTAATACTTAAATGAGTCAATAGTACGAATGAATGCCCAAACCGATACAGGATCCATGTACTCATATACACAATTTATAAATCAACATAACCCGATAAAAAATTCATGTACGGACCAGGATGACATCGCCAAAAGTAACATGGTTATTACCTGACACCGGAGGAACATATCCAAATCCAAGCTCAAGGGGGGGGGAATAAATATTCGATTGTCATGAACAATGTGCCAAAACTGTACCTCATACGCATGCTTATCTTTCCTGCCAAAATCCTCAGCCCAAATCATGTATCCTTATTCAAATGCATGCATATGCTCAATAACTACAGATACAAGGTGCCCAAGGAATTAATAGATATCATACATATATGTGCTCAGCAAATCTCTATGTGTGACTCTAGATACTTATGTTATTCAACATATCAACAATAAGTTCCCATATATTAACTATTAATCATAAGCCTATGTATGATTTCTAACATGAATATAAGAGCAAACGTAGTGAAATGCGTCAAATAAATCATGAATCAAATGAGCACATAGTCAATACAGGGCACACAATAAACCAATTTTACCCTGATCATGATATAAAGTTGGTAAATGCATATATGCTCGCCACCATGTGTATAAACTACCTCCAATGCCTTAAACAAATATCAAACAAGTTAAATCATGGGAGTTTCTTTCTTAACAAGGTTAGCCAAGAGACTTACCTCTGCCCGGTAGCTTAAAATTCGGCAAAAATGCGAAATCCTCAAAAATCCAACTTCAAAAGGATCAATCTTGTAAATAGAATCCAACAACGTCAAATAAATTCATAGAAATTAAACCCAATCAACAAAGATTTAATCTATAGTCAAATACACAAAGTCAATCAAAGATACAACCCGATCATGCCTTCCAGAACCTAACAAAACTCACATATTCCGAACATCTATTCCAATATAAGTCTGAATATAGAAGTTTAATTAAAAATCGACTCCAATTGGGGTTCAAATATTAATTATTTACTTTTCAAAAGTTTATCCAACCCCCCCCCCCCCCAATTTCACTTTAAAAATCAAAGCATTGAGGTGTAGAAATCCATGACAATTTATGATATAAAGTCAAATCGAAGTGTAAATTGTCTGCCTCCAATGATGTAGTGAAATAACTCTTCAAAATGTCCCACTTTCGAATTCTAGGTCTCAAAATATGATATTAAGGGTAAAAGTCCAAAAATTATATCACTTAAGGCTTGCCTAGGCCTTTCCTTTATGAACGCGGAGAAAGCCTCTATAATAACCTTCATAAACACAAAGGTCCTAACGTGAATGTGAAGGAACCTACCTGATCATTTACGTGAATGCAAAGGCATACACCGCTCCTGTCTCCTTTGTTACGTGAACAGAAAGCCCCATCGCGAATGCGATGGCCAATCAGCCCATGCCATTTTATGAACGCGAGCCATCTAACACAAATGCAAAAAATAAATTCTAAATTTGCCCAAATCCTTCAGCGCGGACATAATGTATCTATGCGAACTCGTAAAACACCAGACACCAGCAAAAATCTTATGCTTTGAAAATCATCAAAATGGTCTGAAACCAACCCTAAACACACTCGAGCCCCATAGGACCCCGTTACAGTCATGCCAATAAGTTCCAATACCTGATACAAACTTATTCAAATGCTCAAAACACAATGAATAATATGTAAACCAAGAATCGATGATCACAACATATGCTAAGCTTCTCTTAGGCTCATTAAATTCCAAACATCAAACCAAGCATCTGATTCAAGCCTAACCAATCCAGATTAAACTCAAAGTTTGCACACAAGTCCCAAATGATAAAACATACCTGTTAAAACTTCCAGAAAAAAAATACGAATCTGATAACCTCAAAATAAACTTTCTGTCAAATTTATGAACACTCCAATCCTACAAATTACCAACTTTCAGCAAATGGGACCAAAACATTCTAGGAATCTCCAAATCTAAATCCAAACATACGCCTAAGTTAAAAATCACCATACAACTCTACTAAAACCATAAAAATACCTATCCGAGGTCGTTTATACAAAATTCAAACCTTGATCAATTCTTACAACTTAAGATTACAAAAATGACTCTAATTGTTCCAAATCACTACCAAATCATTTTGAAGCCAAATAAATCATCTCTGTAATTCAAAAAAATAACGAACACACATACGAGAAGAATCAAATACGGAAACGGGGCTAAAATACATAAAATAACCGGCCGGGTCTATACAGATATTATGTGTTTCTAATAGATCGGTGACGATCATACCATATGGGAGATTGTTGGGTTATCGACACTATCGAGCAGAAAAATTTTCACCTAAACAAGAGTTTGACTGCTGAGTGAATAAGAATTAGGACTAGGAATGTGTCTCGGTGATACAGAGTAGAAAAGGAACATTCTGGGAAGAATAGTGGTGGAAACAATGTGAGCAAGAATTCTGGTTTCGAAATTGATATAGCTAGGAGCTAGATGGTTTGGATAGGGTTAGTGGATTCTTTTGCAATGCATTTCTTTTCCTAGTCAAATGAAACTTAAAAGTAATTTGGAAAAGGGTTCTTAAACAAAGTGGAGTAACCGGAGCACTTGCAATTGAAGATGGAATCAAACTAGAGCAGTCAAGAATAATGCATTTAGCCAGTACCGGGGATTTGATTTTATCAGGTTTTAGGGATCGAGGATTGGCATGGAATATTCAAAAAATATTTTCAAAAACTTTGGTAGGGGATTGAGTATGAAATTTTTTTCGACCTTGAGATTCAAAAAAGTTGTTTACCTTGCAACTATTATTTTCCATGTCTTCAAGATCAATGATTCTCCCATGTGCAATAAGTTTTTCCTTCTATGAAATGTACATGTCTTGATTAGGGGTGTCCTAGAAGTTGATATCATATACATACACGCCCTTTAGGTTCGATCTAACCTTTTTCGGAGGGATGGACTCTAGGTCTTCTTTAGGGTCTTCGAACATCATTAGAGAGTTCAACCCTAAAGGAGACAAATTAGTTAGACCGGATAGAGTCAAAATCAAGTGGTTTGTGGTCTTAAGGGATTGATTTTTTCTTATTCAGGGAGCTTTGGCTAACAGTTGGGATTGGGGAAGAGTTATTGGGATTTTTAGCCATGGTTTTTGAGGATTTGAATAGAGGAAAAGGAAAAGTATTGAGAGAAGTAAGAGTGGTGGAGGAAACGAGGAGTAATTATAGATGCTGGCAGGAAAGTGAGAGGATGGGTAATTAATGAATTACCAAGACAAAACTTTAAGTCAGGAGGGAATATATGCAATGACAGAATTAATGCAACATAATATATTATGCTGAAAAATAAATGAGAACTTAATGAGGATTTGAAATAATGCCAAGAGCATTCCTTAGTGTACCAAACCTATCTTCAAGCAAGGATATTGTAAAAATATATGGCAGTTAATTCACCATTCTAATAAGAAAATTAAATATCTCCTTTTAGCACACGATCTCTACTAAAATGATGCTTTATATTTATGTGTTTTGCCCTAGAGTGATGTTGTAAAGGCTCGGCCGGTCATTTTCAGTATTCGAGCCCCATTCCCTTATTTGATGCTCCCTATATGTGTATTTGTTGTTATGTGACTTGGGGATATGGTTAGTTTGGCTTCAGAGATGTGTTGGAATGAACTGGAAAACTTAGTTCTATGATTGGAAGCTTATGTTTTAAGAGTTGACCAAGGGTTTGGAATTCATGATCGTGTAGGCTAGTGAGATTTTGTGCATTGCATTCGTAGGCTAGGTGCCGCATTCGCGAGGGGTTAATTTTGGCAGAGGATTTTTGTGCTTTGAAAATGCGAGGCTTGGGTCGCGTTCGTTAAGAGTATCACTAGGTAGAATTTTAAAAACTTATATTTCGGGACATAGACCCATTTTTACATATTTTAAGTCGTAGACTCCAAGATGAGTTATTTTTAAGGGTTTTTTCACATAAAGCAAGAGGGGTAAGTGATTTCTACTAGATTCTAACATTATATCTTGTTTTCCCATGAACTATTACATATAAAGTATGGGATTTGAATGTGAAATTTGGGGATTTTGACATTATTTTCCGAGAGTGAAAAATGGAGATCTGAACCCCAATTGGTAGTAGGATTTAAATGAAAGTGGTCTATTTGGACTCGTATTTGAATGGGTAATGGAGATTTTTGAGTTTTGTTGGACTCTGGGATGCAGGCTATGGTTGATTTTTTGCAATTTGATAAAGATTGGAGATTTTTTACTTTAAATCAACTTCTATATCTGTGTTTGATGTTATTGATCTTGTTTTTACTAGATTCGAGTCGTTTGGAGGTCGATTCACATGGGAAGGGCTTTTTGAAGTATTGAATCACGCGCTTTGAGATACATAACATGTCTCAACTTAGTTTGAGGGTAATTTCACCGTTGGCTATTTTGGGATATGTTGGGGGTGATGCATGTGTTAGGTGACGAGAGTATATGTGTACACCGGGTTATTCGTAATCCGGGTAGACCTTATGCTATTATGTGCCTTGTGATGCTATCACGCCTCGTTGTAACCATCTTTTGTCTACTTGTATGACTACTTGAACTATTATTCATGCTAGAAATCATGTTTGTTTGCGATATAATAGGGTTATTCTTGCTATATTAAGTTGTTTTCCTTTATTATGGTCATACTCTCAGCCATGATATTACGCACACATACTATATCTCTGTCTCTATGAATTTGTATATGTTATCTTTCATGACCCATATTCCTCCATAAGAGTAGTAATGGGACCTATTTTCTAAAACTAGGTCGTCAAGACCGAAACCAATGGGCTGCGACGTGCACCCAGTGCCTTACCCAATCGATTACCAACGTAACATATCTTTCTTATCACATAATCATGGGTAAATAGGCCAGAAGGGTCGACTTGAGATAACCAAAGTGGAATACTAGACATAGGATGACCCATAATGATATAGAAACTTATACATGTGACATATGGGTCTATAAGGCCGACATGAACATTTGTAAGCTCAAAAAATAGGCCGAAAAGGCCATACAAGTATCCATACACATGACATATGTGTATAAGTCTCTAAGAGTTCATAAATATTAAAAAGGTCGGGACAAGCCCTGACATACCAATTAATACATGTCCAAAGAATACTAACCAAATAAGCAACTTCGGAGCAAGTGAAGTGAACCAACACCATCCACTGAGCTTATAGACCTCTAGGAGGACTATCAACCCGTCTTTCAGGACCTGCAGGCATGAAACGCAGCATCCCTAGGGAAAAGGGACATCAGTACAAATAAAGAACTGAGTATGTAAGGAATGAAATGTATTATATAAAAGATATGAAATAAATATGAAATAAAATAGTCAACATGTAAGTCTGAGTAGTGATGTGAATCATAAAATATTTATAGTGTCTTTCATATGCATGTAAATGTCATATCATGCATAGGTATATGCGTATATAATATCATCAAGCCTCTGAAGGCATCCCACCATATCATCTCAGCCTTTGTGGGCAAAGTCATCAACATATACCAACTGAGCACGTGGTGGTGCTCATATAACGCCATAATGTTTCCATATACCCCATCTACATATACTACATGTGTATATAATACCATTTGGTCATGTGTCAATATACATGTATTGTAACGACCCGATCGGTCGTTCCGAGAATTTTAGTCCCGTTTTCCTTATTTATGCTTTTATCATATGTTGCATAGCCTATTAATGTTGTGTCGGATTGGTTGGTTCGGATTCATAGTGGTCGTGGTGAGAACTAAGAAACTTATTCTCTTAAATTGGCTTAGAAGTTGGAAAAGTCAACTGAGAGTTGACTTATTGGTAAACGACCTCGGAATGTAGATTTTATGGTTCGGATATCTTCGTTAGGTGCTTTTGGAATTAGGAGTGTGTTCGGAATGTGGTTTTGAAGGCCGGAGTAGAATTAGGCTTGAAATGGCAAAATTGAGTTTTTGGCGGTTTCCGGTCGGCAGTGGAAAATAGGCTACCGGGATCAGAATGGAATTCCGGAAGTGGAATCATGTCCGTAGTGTTAGTTTGGATGGTTTCGGCATCTTTGGCGAAATGTAGAATTTTCAAAGTTCATAGGCTTGAATCCGAGGTGAATTTGGTGTTCTTGCGTTGTTTTGGTGTTTCGAAGGCTCAACTAAGTTTTAATGGTGTTATGGAGTGTGTTGGCATGTTTGGTTGAGGTCCCGAGGGACTCGGGTGTGTTTTAGGAGGTTAACAGACCTAGTTTGGATGTTGGAAAGTTCTAGAATTTTAGCTGGTGTTTCTTCTGGTTTTCTTCTACGTGATCGCATGAGTGAGTTCGCGTTCGCGTAGGCTTAGCAGGGGTGGAGTCAAGGTTGTTTTATGAGATCAAAGTAAATTGATCACAATCACTATCATGTGGGCAGTGATTCTTCGCGGACGCATGGCCAGTGCCTCGTTCGCATAGGGTATTCGAGTTGTAGTGGAGTTAAGGCATTTTTGTCTACGCGATCGTGTGAGTTGGGTTGCGATCGCGTAGGGTCGTGTGTTTTTTAACTGCGAATCCGAGGGGGGTCACGCGATCACGTAAGGTTAAATGTGGGGTTGAATTTTTCTGTGCTTCGCGATCGCGATTAAGGAATTAGACCTGGGCAGTTTTCTTTTAAAAGCCATATCCGCGAGTTTTAGCCCACTTTTCACCATTGTTGGGCGAAATTGGAGTGTTTGAGAGAGATTAAAGAGGGAATCTAAGGGGAAGCACTTGGAGGTAAGATTTTTGACTTCGTAAGTCGATTCTATGTTGTTTTCTAAGTAATTAAACCTGAAATTAGTTGGGTTTAAACCCAAAATTGGGAAAGTTAGGGCATGAGAAATTGAGGCTTAATTGAGAAATTGAGGCTTAATTGAGAAATTGAGGGGTCAATTGTAGTCGGATTTCGATGCATTTTGTATGTATAGACTCAGGAAAGGATAGGGAATCTTGTGATGTGATTCTTTTTAGAATTTCAAGATGTGATTCAGGATTTGTGCCCAATTGTGATAAATTTTGAAAGGGTTTCGTCTTCCTAGCATATTTTGATGTTATTAATCTGATTATGATAGACTCGGAGAATTTGGGGGCCGATTTAAGGGGCAAGGGCATCGTGGACTAGTTTTCGGGCCGGTTTGAGGTAAGTAATGGTTGTAACTCTAGACGTGAGGGTATGAAACCCCGATATTTAACTTTGTTTTGGTAAATGAGGTGACGCACATGCTAGGTGACGAGCGTGTGGGTGTGCAGCGGTAGGGATTGTGACTTGGTTCATCCCGTGGAGACTATTATGCCGCATATTTGATTTGAAATCATGAGATGTCCAGTATTTTTTAGGTATATATTACATTATGGGCAGTATGACACGTTTGGGGCCTTGTTTTGATCTGTTTAGACCCCCAGGGGTATTTTTACACTATTCTCACACTATTTTTCATAGAAAATTGTGAATTCAGTCATGTTTATTAGATGTTGCTTTTCACTGTTATCCCAATGTGTTAGAATACTATGAGGTATTTGGGGATGAGTCCCGTGATGTTGAGAAGAGTTTCCTGAGTGGCTTGAGAGGATGACTGAGTGAGGCCGAGAGCCGAGTTTCTGAGGTTACTTATGGATCCGACTGCACGCCGCATCATATATAGAGATATTATATGGATCTGACTGTGTGCTGCAGCATATGTATATATATATATATATATATATATATATTGGATCGGGCTGCACTCCGCAGCAATATAGCGCTTGGGATGTAGGAGCCCCTCCAGGAGTTTGTACACCCCTAGTGAGCGTACTCGACTATTTTTACGTATGAGTGATATTATGCCCGAGAGTCTATTAATTTTGAGATCACTGTTTTTCACTCATTTTACACTTAGTACCTTTAGTAGGCGTTGAGTTAATGTTTTATGGAAGTTTAGAAGGGGAAAAAGAATTGTTAAAGTATTTGGGAAATGTAGTCTCTTGATTACTCTATTTGTTTTTTTACTGGCACATGTTTTTATGAAACTATCACTTTTAAATGCTCGTCACTGCACTCAAGTCTTTAGTTACTTTGGTTACTTACTGAGTTGGCATACTCACGTGACTCCATGCACCTTTGTGTGCAGATCCAGCTACAAGATCTGAGCGTTAGCTGATTTCTCCTTTGCTCGGAGTTTGCTCGAGGATAGAGGTAGCTATTCGGCGTCCCCAGTTGACCTTATTATCCTTTCGTAGCTCGTAGATTTCTAGTATTTCTCCGGATTGTACTAATAGGGGCTTGTTATCAGATATTGCAGTTATCGTTTTAGATGCTCATGACAGTTGTATCCGGGTGCTGGGTTGTAGTTAGATTTGATTTTTGTTGTATTACTGCTGTTGATTGCATCTTTAAAACCGGAACCTTAAATGAATTACTTTGACTTGTGACATTAAACAGACGGTTTTGTGTGTTACTATTAGTAGTTGGTTGGCCTAGTTTCATGATAGGCGCCATCACAGCCTATATTGATTTGGGGTCGTGACAAGTTGGTATCGGAGCACTAGGTTACATAGGACTCAACAGTCATGAGCAGGTTTAGCAGAATCTTACAGATCGGTACGGAGACGTCTGTACTTATCTTCAAGAGGCTACAAAACCCTTAGGAAAAACCTCATTTTCTTGAATTTTGTCATGCCATTTTGTTTATTCTGGATATCTAAACTTATGTTGTTTCACTCTCACAGATGGTGAGGACACGTGCTATCGATCACGGTGACCAGACACCAGCTAGACCAGCGAGATGTCAGGGTCGTCGTAGAGGTAAGATACCAGCCCGTGCATCATCCGGAGCAGTACTAGTGAATCCACCTACAGTGCCCCTTGTTATTTCAGACACCAACTAGACCAGCGAGATAGGATCAGGCACCGGCAGTGCCCATTGTTATTTCAGGTCTTCAGGAGACCCTGGCTCAGATCTTGACAGTATGTACCAGCCTTGCTCAGGCAGTTGTTGTATCTTCTAATGCTTCTACTTCTCAGGTCGGTGGAGGCATTCAGACTGCAGCTGCCTGGACACCTGAGCAAGTTACTCAGGGCCTTCAGACACTAGGGGCAGTTCTAGCCCAGCCGGTTGCTCCAGTTCAAGACTTCTTGGTTCCAGATATGCCAGATGATGAGTAGCGTAGGCTAGAGAGATTCAGTAGAGTTCAGCCTCTGATATTCAGTGGTGCTGAGGACGAGGATGACCAGGGTTTTCTTGACAAGTGTTAGAGGATGCTTCGTACTGTAGGAATATTGCAGACCATTGTGGTCTCGTTTGCTACTTTTCAATTTTCTAGGGCTACTTTCACTTAGTGGGAGTCTTTCGAGAGGCATATGCCTGTTGGTGTAGCACCCCTCAGCTGGCAGCAGTTCTCCACTATATTCTTGGAGAAGTATGTTGCCTAGTCTAACAGGGAGGAACAACACAGGCAATTTGAGCAGCTGCATCAGGGGAGCTATCAGTGACGCGGTATGAGATGCGGTATTTAGAGTTGGCTCGTCATGCCACGGAATTTGAACCTATTGATAGGGAGAGGATTAGGAGGTTCGTGGATGGTCTCACTTATCAGCTCCACCTTTTGATGACTCGGGAGAGGGTATTAGGTGCTACCTTCGAGCAGGTTCTTGATATTGCTCGAGATATTGAGTCAGTTCGCCTCTAGGGGTGAGATGAGAGGGAGCTCAAGAGGCCTCGTGGATCTTGTAGTTCTAGTGGTGCTCCTTCTATAGGACAGTTTCAGCATGGTAGAGGCCATTCATTTAGGCCTCCTCAACCAATCCGCCCAGCCTATAGTGGTGCATCTTCGTGGCATGGTCCCCGCAGCTCTCAGCCGGGCCATTCATCATTCAGTTCCCTTCCAGCCTAGAGTGCACCTTGAGCACCATCAATTTAGGGTTCCACTATGCATGGTTCTTCTAGTGGACATTCTGGTGCCAGGTGTTCCTTCTGGTGCTCGCCTCCAGCTCCAGGGAGTTGTTATGAGTGCGGAGAGTTCGTGCATATGAGGAGGAAGTGCCCTCATCTTCTTGGAGGTCCATCTTTGATGAGGAGCCAGCCTTTGACTTTAGCTCTAGTTACTTCGCCACCTACCCAGGCAGCTAAGGGTTGTAGTCAGCCAGCTAGAGGCCACCCTAGAGGGGGAGGTCGTGCAGGTGGAGGCAAAGCTCGTATCTATGCACTTCCAACCAAGGCAGATGCTATGGCCTCCGACGCAGTGATCATAGGTATTGTCTCAGTCTGTCGCCGAGATGCTTTGGTCTTATTTTACCATAGTTCTACATATTCCTATGTTTCATCATATTTTGCCCATTTTCTGGATATGCCCCGTAAGTCTCTAGATGTATCAGTTCATCTGTCGACTCTAGTGGGCGATATTATTATTATGGACCGTGTGCATCGGTCGAGTGTGATATCTATTGGTGGTCTGGAGACCCGAGTGGACCCATTGTTACTTAGCATGGTTGATTTTGATGTGATATTGGGCATGGATTGGCTATCTTCGTCTCATGATGTTCTTGATTGTCACGCTAAGACTGTGACCTTGGCTATGCCAAGATTTTCAAGGGTTGAGTGGAGAGGTTCTATTGAGTATGTGCCTAGTAGGGTGATTTCCTACCTGAAGGCCCAGCGTATGATCGATAAGGGGTGTTTATCGTATTTGTCTTTTGTGAGGGATGTCAGTGGTGAGACTCCCGCTATTGATTCGGTACTTGTGGTCCATAATTTTCCGGACGTGGTTCCTACAGACCTGCCAGGCATGCCACCTGATAGGGACATTGATTTTTGTATTGACCTTGTACCAGACACTCAGTCTATTTCTATTACACCTTATCGTATAGCACCAGCGGAGTTGAAGGAATTAAAGGAGCAGTTTCAGGACCTCCTAGATAAGGGGTTCATTAGGCCTAATTTGTCAGCTTGGGATGTTGTTTGTGAAGAATAAGGATGGCTCTATGCGTATGTGTATTGATTATCTGCAGTTGAACAAGGTTATGGTGAAGAACCGGTATCCCTTGCGACGTATTGATGACTTGTTTGATCAGCTTCAGGGTGCCAGGTTATTTTCAAAGATTGACTTGCGTTCTGGCTATCATCAGTTGAAGATTCGGGGGCCCGACATCTCGAAGACTGACTTCAGGACTAGATATGGTCATTATGAGTTTCTAGTTATGTCATTCGGGCTGACCAATGCCCCAACGACCTTTATGCACTTGATGCACAGTGTGTTCTGACCTTATCTTGACTCTTTCATCATCATGTTTATTGACAATATCTTCGTATATTCCCGATCTCGGGAGGATCATGAGCAACATTTGAGGACAGTGCTTCAGACACTATGGAAGAAGAGGTTGTATGCAAAATTTTCAAAGTGTGAGTTCTGGCTTGATTCAGTAGCTTTCTTGGGGCAGTTGTTGTCCAATGAGGGTATTCAGGCTGATCCAAAGAAGATAAAGACAATGCAGAGCTAGCCTAGACCATCATCAGGTACCGAGATTCGCAGTTTCCTAGGTTTGGCAGGGTACTATCGCTGTTTTGTAGAGGGATTCTCATCGGTTGCAGCACGTATGACCAGACTAACCCAGAAGGGTGCTCCATTCAGGTGGACAGAGGAGTGTGAGGAGAGCTTTCAGAAGCTCAAGTCAGCTTTGACTACAACTCTAGTGTTGGTTTTGCCTACGGGTTCAGGTTCTTATACAGCTTATTGTGATGCCTCGGGAGTTGTCCTTGGAGCAGTATTGATGCAAGATGGTATGGTGATCGCCTATGCGTCCAGACATTTGAAGGTGCACAAGAAGAATTATGTAGTGCACGATCTTGAGCTTGCAACTATTGTCCACGCCTTGATGATTTGGCTCCATTATTTGTATGGAGTACATTGTGAGAATTTCACTGACCACCGTAGTTTGCAGCATCTGCTTAAGCAAAAGGATCTGAATTTTCATTAGAGGAGATGGTTGGAGCTTCTCAAGGATTATGACCTCACTATTATATATCATCCGGGGAAGGCCAATGTAGTGGCCGGCGCCATGATTCATAGAGTAGAGTGTTTGGGGAGTCTAGCCTATCTACCAGCAGCAGAGCAACCTTTAGCACTTGATGTTCAGGAATTAGCGGTTCAGTTGGTGATATTGGATCTTTTAGAGCCCCCACGAGTATTGACTTGTGTATCCTCCAGGTCTTCTCTTAATGATAAGATTAGAGCACGCCAGTATGATGATCCACACTTGCTCGTTCTTCATGAATGGGTCCGTTGAGGTGATTCTAGGGATGTGGTTATTGGTTATGATGGGGTCATGAGGATGCAGGGCCGGATTTGCGTGCCCAATGTGAATAGGCTCCAAGGGTTGATTCTAGAAAAGTCCCATAGTTCGAGGTTTTTTATCCATCCGGGTGCAACGAAGATGTATCAGGATATGAGACAACATTATTGGTGGTGGCGGATGAAGAGGGATATTTTTTAGTACATGGCTCGGTGTCTCAACTGTCATCAGGTGAAGTATGAGCACGAGAGACTGGGTGGATTGCTTCAGAGATTAGATATTCCAGAGTGGAAGTGGGAGCAGATCCACATGGACTTTGTGGTTAGGCTTCCACTTGTCCGCGCATTTTATTCATGTTGGTACTTCTTATTTTTCGGAGAGGTTAGCTTATATTTACACTAGGGAGATTGTCCAATGGCATGGGGTTCCAGTTTCTATCATTTCCGATAGAGGTACTCAGTTCACATCTCAGTTTTGGAGGGTCGTGCTTAGAGAATTAGATACTCAGGTTGAGTTGAGCACAACATTTCATCCTCAGACCGACGGGCAGTCGGAGCATACTATTAAGATTCTGGAGGACATGTTGCGTGTGTGCGTCATTAATTTCTGAGGTTCATGGAACCAGTTTCTGCCGCTAGCGGAGTTTGCATATAATAATAGTTATCAGTCAAGAAATCCAGATGGTTCCGTATGAGGCTCTATATGGTAGGAGGTGTAGATCTCCAGTTCGTTGGTTTGATCCGGGCGAGGCTAGGCTGTTGTGCACATATTATGTACAGGATGCATTGGGTAAGGTGAAGTTGATTCAGGAGCGGCTTCGCACGACGCTGTCTAGGCAGAAGAGTTGTGCGGACCGGAAGGTCCGAGATGTGTCTTTCATGATTGGGGAGAAGGTGCTGCTAAAGGTGTCACCCATGAAGGCTGTTATGAGGTTCGGGAAGAGGGGAAAGCTAAGTCCCTGGTTCATCAGCCATTTGAGGTGCTGCTTAGGATTAGATAGGTGGCTTACAGACTTGCCTTGCCACCCAGCTTATCGAGTATTCATCGTGTGTTCCATGTTTCGATGCTCTGGAAGTATGTTGGTGACCCGCCTCATGTTTTGGACTTCAGCACAGTTCAACTCGACGGTGATATGTCATATGAGATAGAGTGGCTATTTTGGGTCGTCAGGTCAGAAAGTTGTGGTCTAAGGATATAACTTCAGTGAAGGTTCAGTGGAGAGGACATGTCACGCCCAAAAATACCACCATCGGGCCATGATGGCGTCTGACGTTGAACCCGCTAGACAAGCCAACGTACATAGATAAACTAGCATATTAACACCACTTTAATAGGATAAACTAAACAATTCACATCTTAACAGCGGAAATAAAATATAGTTCTAAACTAAATAAAGACAATATGATACATCAACACATAATTTTGCCATAACATGGAGTCACAAACTCACAAACTGTCTATAAGAGTGCTAAATACAAAGTCTGAAAGGAAATACATGATTGTCTCTAAAACTAGAGGAAAAACAAGACAAAAGCGAAGACATGGGGATGGGACGGACGCCAAGGCCCATGAACGCCTGCGGGTATACCTTGAAGCCTCTAGGATAAGCTGGAAGACAGTCCCATTAATGATGTCCTCCGTGTCCGGCTGCGTAATCGGTACAACATAAAGAAGTGAAATTGTAGCATCAGTACAACCGACCACATGTATTGGTAAGTGCCTAGCCTAACCTCGGCGAAGTAGTGAGGAGGCTAGAACCGGACTACCAAATAAACCTGTGCAATTCAAATAAATAGATATACATATATACAACGGATGAGAAATATAGGGAGAAAACAATTAATAAAGGAAGGGGAACATGATGTGGGGAGATAACAATTTTATAAAGAAATCTCAATAAGGAAAAGAACAACAAAGCAATCATATCAACAAGGACCAGAAATCACAAACATGCATGGCATCACTCTCCGTGCTTTTACTCTCGTCCGCACTATGCAACGTATAATGTAATCAATGTAAATCATGAAACGACATCACCCTTCGTGCTTTTGCTCTCGCCCTCACTATGCAATGTATAATGTAATCAATGTAAATCATGGCACGACATCACCCTTCGTGCTTTTACTCTCTTTCCTCACTCTGTAATGTATAATGTAATCAATGAATATCGGTACGGAATGGTACATCGTACGACACGGCATCACCCTTCGTGCTTTACACACTTTCCTCACAATGTCAAACAATGCACGGCATCACCCTTCGTGTTTTAACACTCTTCCTCACCCAAGCACCAATCCCAAACAAGGGAAAGAGAGTAAACAAAATAGAAATAGAAATCCCAGGAAGGGAACAATAACAGAAATCTCAACATCCAAGCAAGGGAGACAATATCAAACAATGCACAACATCACCTTTCTTGAACAAGTACTGAAGACTCTTATGATCCGTGAACACCTCACAGGCCACGCCATACAGATAGTGCTTCCAAATCTTCAATGCGTGGACAATGGCTGCCAACTCCAAATCATGCACTGGATAGTTCTTCTCATGAATCTTCAACTACCTCGAAGCCTTTCCATCCTGCATCAACACTGCACCAAGCCCAATACAGGAAGCATCGCAATAGACTGTATAAGGCCCTGAACTTGTGGGAAAAACCAATACCGTTGCCATAGTTAGAGCTGTCTTGAGCCTCTGAAAGCTCGACTCACACTCGCCCGACCATCTGAACTGGGCACCCTTCTAGGTCAACCTAGTCATCAGTCCTGCAATAGATGAGAACCCCTCCACGAACTGACGATAATAGCCTGATAATCGTAAGAAACTCTTAATCTCAGTAGCTGATGCTGGTCTAGGCTAGTTCTTGACTGCCTCAATCTTCTTCGAGTCAACCTGAATACCCTCTACCGACACGACATGACCCAGGAATGCAGCTGAACTCACACTTCGAAGACTTTGCATAAAGCTGACTATCCCTCAGAGTCTGAATAACCACTCTGAGATGCTGCTCGTGCTCCTCCTGGCTGCGGATATCAATATATCATCAATGAAGACTATCATGAATGAGTCCAAATAAGTCCTGAACACTCGGTTCATCAAATCCATAAAAGCTGTTGGGGAATTTGTCAACCCAAACAACATGACCGAGTGCGAAAAGCTATCTTAGGGACATCGGATGCCCTAATCCTCAACTGACGGTAGCCAGATCTCAAGTCTATCTTTGATAATACCCTAGCACCCTGAAGCTGATCGAACAAATCATCAATCCTCGGTAGTGGATACTTATTCTTGATTGTAACCTTGTTCAATTGCAGGTAATCAATGCACATCCTCATTGAACCAACCTTTTTCTTCACAAACAATACTTGAGCAACCCAAGAAGAAACACTGGGCCTAATAAAAACCTTCCCAAGCAAATCCTGCAACTGTTCCTTCAACTCTTTCAACTCTAGCGGGGCCATGCGATACGGCGGAATAGAAATGGGCTGGGTGCCAGGAGCCAGATCAATGCAAAAATCAATGTCCATGTCGGGTGGCATCCCCGACATGTCTGAAGGAAAAACCTCAGGAAACTGACGAACCATGGGTACCGAATTAATAGAGGGAACCTCAACAGTGGAATCGCGCACATAAGCCAAATATGCCAAACACCCTATACGTCGAGCCTTCACGTACGAAATAACATTGCGGGAAGAATGACCAGGAGTTCCTTTCCACTCCAAACGGGGAAAATTTGGCAAGGCTAAGGTCAGCGTCTTGTCATGACAATCCAAGATAGCATGATATGGGGATAACCATTCCATCCCCAATATATCATCAAATTCGACCATACTTAAAGCAAAAAATCAACATGGGTCTCAAGACCCCCAATCACCACAACATAAGAACGATGGAATCGATCGACCACGATAGAATCACCCACCGGTGTAGATACATAAATAGGAACACTCAGTGGTTCACTAAGCATGACTAGGTATGGTGCAAAATAAGAGGACACATATGAATACGTAGACCCTGGGTCAAATAGCACTGAAGCATCTCTGTCACAAACCCGAATAGTACCTGTAATGACTGCATCTGAAGACTCAGCCTCTGGCCTCGCTGGAAGAGCATAACATCGGGGCTGGGGCCCACCACCCTGAACCACATCTTTGGGACGGCCGGCTGCTGGTTGGCCTCCACCTCTGGCGGCCTGAGCTCCACCTCTATGACCTCTACCTCCACCTTTAGCACCTCTACCCCCACCTCTAGCTGGCTGGGCAGGCTGTGGAACACCTTGTGCCTGTACTATGGCATGAGAACCCTGATGCTGTTAACTACCTGATGCTCGAGGGAATAATCTGGCAAGGTGACCCGGATTTCCACAGGTGTAACAAGACCTCGGCTGCTGAGGGAACTAAATCTGACCCGGTCGACCTGAATGACCACCCTGGAAACTCTGATGCGGCAGTGCGCTGATGGGAGCTGGTGGCGCACTGTAAGGCTGCTGATAAGAATAGTGCGTCTGATACCCACGACCACCTGAAGTACCATGGGAAACCTGAAGAGCTGAATGAAAAGGTCTGGGTGGATGACCTCTACTTGAAGAATCCCTAGCCCCAGATGAGGCTCCACTGAAACGACCGAAATGACGGGGCCTCTTGTCAGCCCCCTGACCACCACCCTATGACAGAATCATCTTAATCCTCCTGGCCACATTGGCCGCATACTGGAACGATAAATCTATACCTGACTCTCTAGCCATCTGAAGTCTGGTAGGCCGGGCCAATCCCTCAATAAATCTCCGAACCCTCTTCCGATCAGTGGGAAGTATCATAAGAGCATGTCGGGCTAGAGTGATGAACCTGGTCTCGTACTGAGTGACGGACATGGATCCCTACTAGAACGCTCAAACTTTCTCCGAAGGTCCTTTCTCTGAGTAATGGGGAGGAACTTCCCCAAAAATACCTCTGAGAATTGAGTCCAAGTCAAAGGTGTAGATCCAGCTGGTCTGGCTATGAAATAGTCTCTCCACCAACTCCGTGCTGCACCAGATAACCGAAAAGTGGCGAAGTCAACACCGTTCGACTCCACTATGCCCATATTTCGAAGAACCTCATGGAAGTTGTCCAAATAATCCTGGGAGTCCTCTGATGATGAACCAGTGAAAGTAGCTGTAAATAACCTAGTGAACCTATCCAGTATCCACAAAGCATCTGGTGACATAGCTTCTCCCTCTGCTACCGGTGCTGCAATACCCGGTTGAGCTATTCCGGATGGCTGAGGTGCCGGAGTCTGAAACTGTGGAGCAAAGTGCTCTGGCATGCGGGCGGCAGGAGTCTGGGCACCTCCCCCAGCCTGAGAGTCGGCTGGTGCTATAGGAAGAAGACCCGCTTGTGCTACACTATCCATGAGTCCGACTAGACGGACAAGGGCGTCCTGAAGCACTGGGTAGCTATGAACCCCTCTAGGACCTGAGCTGGTCCAACAAGGACTGCCGGAACTGGGACCTCCTCGTCTGACTCGACCTGAGGGTCCTCCACTGGGGCTGTTGCTCTAGGCTGAGCCCATCCCCGGCCTCAGCCTCTAGCACAACCTCATCCTAGACCTCGACCCCGAGTAGGAGATGTAGTAGGAGTTTCAGGCTGTTAGGAAGAACCAAGGGACGCACGCGTCCTCTCCATCTTCTAGAGAATAGAATAGAAACTCAATCAGTACTCAGAATTCATAGCGCACGACATAAAAGAAAATATATATGGATTCATCCTAACTTTGCAGCCTCTGGGGGATAAATACAGACGTCTCCGTACCGATCCCTCAGACTCTACCAAGTTGTCCATGAGTTGTGAGACCTAAGAAACCTAGTGCTCTGGTACCAACTTGTCGCACCCTAAGACCCCACCATCGGGCCGTGATGGCGTCTAACGTTGAACCCCTTAGACAAGCCAATGTACATAGATAAACTAGCATATTAACACTACTTTAATAGGATAAACTAAAAAGTTCACAACTTAACCGCGGAAATAAAATATAGTTCTAAACTAAGTAAAGATAATATGATACATCGACGCATAATTTTCCCAAAACCTGGAGTCACAAACTCACGAATTGTCTATAAGAGTGCTAAATACAATGTCTGAAAGGAAATACATGACTCTCTCTGAAACTAGAGGAAAAACAAGACAGAAGCTAAGACATGGGCATGGGAGAGATTCCGAAGCCCACGAACGCCTGGGTATACCTTGAAGCCTCTAGGATAAGCTGGAAGACACTCCCACTAATGATGTCCTACGGGTCCGGCTGCGTAATCTTCACAACATAAAGAAGTGCAGGTGTAGCATAAGTAACACCGACCCCATGTAATGGTAAGTGCCTAGCGTAACCTCGGCGAAGTAGTGATGAGGCTAGAACCAAACTACAAAATAAACTTTTGCATTTCAAATAAGTAGATATACATATATACAACGGATGAGAAATATAGGGAGAAAACAATTAAAATAGGAAGGGGGAACATGATGTGGGGAGATAACAGTTTCATATAAGAAATCTCAATAAGGAAAATAACAACAAAGCCAGCATATCAACAAGGACAAGAAATCACAAACTTGCACGGCATCACCCTTCGTGATTTTAATCTTGTCCTCACTATGCAATGTATAATGTAATCAATGTAAATCATGGTACGACATCACCCTTCGTGCTTTTACTCTCGTCCTCACTATGCAATGTATAATGTAATCAATGTAAATCATGGCATGGCATCACCCTTCGTGATTTTACTCTCTTTCCTCACTATGCAAAGTATAATGTAATCAATGAATATCGGTACGGAACGGTACATCGTACGGCACGACATCACCCTTCGTGTTTTAAACTCTTTTCTCACAATGTCAAACAATGCACGGCATCACCCTTCGTGCTTTAACACTCTTCCTCACCCAAACAAAAATCACAAACAAGGGCAAGGGAGTAAATAGAATACAAATAGAAATCCCGGCAAGGGAAAAATAACAGAAATCTCAACATCCCATCAAGGGAGACAATATCAAACAATGCACGGGATCTCCTTTCATGCTTTACTCTCACTCTCACCAAGACAAGTGCACGGCATCACCCTTCGTGGTTTACTCTCATACTCACCAAAACAAGTGCACGGCATCACCTTTCGTGCTTTACTCTCATACTCACCAAACCAAGTGCACGACATCACCCTTCGTGCTTTAACACTCTTCCTCACCCAAACAACAATCACAAACAACGGGCAAGGGAGTAAACAGAATAGAAATAGGAATCTCGGCAAGGGAACAATAATTGAATAATTAAATCCCGGCAAGGGAACATCAATTACACATTTAAATCCCAGCAAGGGAACATCAATTACACAATTAAATCCCGGCAAGGGAACATCAATTACACAATTAAATCCCGGCAAGGGTATATTTCAATAACTCTTTCTCTTTCTTTCACTTTCATTTCCATGATTTATTCTATCACTTGAGACAATGCTCTAAAGAATGTAATATATCATATATCTTCGTTCTTCGTTTCACAATTTGAGCCAATGCTCCAAAGATGTAACATCTCATACTTCTTAACTATTCGTTTCACAATTTGAGGCAATACTCGAAAGATGTAATATCTCATATTTCTTCACAACATATGGGAATCGTCAATTAAGCATGGAAATTACAACAAAATAAGAATATTCACAATATAAGGACTCGCGGTCATGCTAGACACCAATGTATAGATACTCGTCACCATGCCTATAAAACGTATTTGACAATTAGCAAGTAGCAATTTATACTCAACTCCTATTCCCTCAAGCTAAGGTTCGACCAAACACTTACCTCGGGTCCAAAGTTTAGCAATCAACCCTATAACACCGTCTTTCCTTTAGAATTCAACTCCAGAATGATATTATCTAGACATAATCATCTCAAGTATATGAATAAGGATTCAATGATTCAGCTACATGGCCTAATTATCCATTTCCTAGCATTCCTCCAAAATTATCAAAATTCGACCTTGGGCCCGCTTGGTCCAAACACATGGCTCGGACCAAAACCATGTCACCCATTCACCCACGAGCCCGAATATATAATTTGTTTTCAAATTCGACCCCAAAACGAGGTCTTAATCAAGAAATTTCAAAAGGGGCCTAACTCTACCCAATTTCAAGATTTTCTACTCTAATTGCATGTTTTAGGTTTAGGAATTCATTAATTATAGATGAAAAATTAAGGAAATGAGTTAAAATTTACTAACCCAAGATGTCTTATTGAGGGATGGATTCAATGGATGCCTAAGGGCTTTGGAGAAGAAGAAGTTTGTTATTTTCTAAGTGAATCCCGTAGCTACTGGTTCTGGAAATATTTATATACCACTGGGCAAAATTGTTCATGGCGATCGCGAGAATGGGTTTGCGATCGCGGAGAGAGGACTGAACAGACCATCACGATCGCGGAAGGGAGGACGCGATCACGAAGAGTAAGAAAAACTGGGGTCAAGAAGTTGACTTACGCGAACGTGTGGGACTTCACGCGAACACGATGAAGGAGACTTGTAAAGCTACGCGATTGCGGTCAACTGTACGCGAACACGTGGAGGAAAAGAGGTCTAAGACCTCAGGGTTAATTAACCCTATGCGATCACGAGGGAAGGGACACGAACGCGACGAAGGAAAACTTAACACTTCACGATCGCGGAAGAGGCTCCGCGATCGCGAAGAACAGAAGGGACCTGCAACAGCATAAGCAAAAACCAGCAATTTTCCTAAGTTCAAAATCACTCTGAGACACCTCCGAAACACCCTCGAGCCCTCAGAGCTACTAACAAATCACATGCACTGACTCCACAACATCCTACAAACTTAACCGTAAATCGCCAATATAACATCATATACATAGAAATAAACCTCAAAATCCATGAGTTCTATCAAATTTCATAAAACATTAAATTTCCCATTTCAAGTCTGAAACACGTCAAACGAAATTCATTTTCAACCAAACTTTACAAAAGTGCTTAAACCATATATAAGACTTGTACCGGGCACTGGAACCAAAATACGAGCCCGATACCATCACTTTCTAATCAGATTTCATTTTCAATTTCCATAAATATTTTCAGAAAATAATTTTACTCAAAAATTCGTTTCTCGGGCTTGGGACCCCGGAATTTGATTCCGGGCATACGCCCTAGTCCCATATTTTTCTACAACCCTCCGAGACAGTCAAATCACGGGTCGGGGTCCGTTTACCCAAAATGTTGATCGGAGTCAAATTTATGCATTTTAATATCTAATCTTAGCATTTTTCACAGAATTTCATATTTAAGCTGTCCGGCTATGCGCCCGGACTGCGCATATAAATCGAGGCAACTACAAATGAGGTTTTCAAGGCCTCGAAAGTACGAAATAGGTAATAAAATAGGTGATGACCCTTTGGGACGTCATATGACAACAGGTGGAGGATGTCACCTGGGAGATCGAGCGGGAGATGATGACCAGATATCCTCACTTGTTTGAGACTCCAGGTATGTTTCTAGACCCGTTCAAGGACAAACGCTTGTTTAGGTGGGGGATGAAGTAATGACCCAGAAGGTCGTTCCTAGAATTTTAGCCCCGTTTTCCCTATTTATGCTTTATCAATGTTGCTTAGCCTATTTATATTGTGTTGGGTCGGTTGATTCAGGTTCGGAGCGGTTGTGGTGAGAACTGAGACATGTCTCTTAAATTGGCTGAGTATTTAGAAAAGTCAACTGGGAGTTGATTTATTGGTAAACGACCTCGGAATGTAGATTTTATGGCTCGAATAGCTTCATTAGGTGATTTGGGAATTATGAGTGTGTTTGAAATGTATTTTTGATGCACGGAGTAGAATTAGGCTTGAAATGGCGAAGTTGTGTTTTTGGCGGTTTCCGGTGGGCAGTGGAAAATAGGCTATCAGGATCGGAATGAAATTCTGTAAGTGGGAGAAGGTTCATTGTGTATGCAAAATTTCCGGTCAATCGGACGTGTTTTAGATGGTTTCCGCTTCTTTGGCAAAATTTAGATGTTTCAAAGTTCATAGGCTTGAATCCGAGGTGAATATTGTGTTTTTACATTGTTTTTGGTGTTTCTAAGGCTCGAGTAAGTTTTGGTGTTATGGAGTGTGTTGGCATGTTTGGTTGAGGTACCCAAGGCCTCGGGTGTGTTTCGGGAGGTTAACGGACCTAGTTTGGATGTTGGAAAGTTGCAGATTTTCTGCTGGTGTTTATTCTGGTTCTCTTCTACTCGATCGCATGGGTGAGTTCGTGATCGTGTAGGCTTAGCAGTGTTGGGGTCGAGGTTGTTCTATGCGATTGCAGTAAATGGTTCGCGATCACGGTCATGTGGGAAGTGTTTCTTCGCGAACGCATGGATAGTTCCGCGTTCGCGTAGGGTATTCGAGTTGTAGTGGAGTGAATGTATTTTTCTCTATGCAATCGCGTGAGTTGTGTTGCGATTGCGTAGGAGTCGTGTGTTTGTTAACTGCGAACGCGGGGATGGGGGGTCCTGTGATGGCATAAGGTTAAATGTGGGGATGACTTTTTCTTTTATTCGCGATCGTGTGGTACGTGCCACGATTATGGAATTAGACCTGGACAGTGCGCTTTAAAAAGCCATATCCGCGAGTTTTGGCCCACTTTTTACCATTATTGGACGAAATTGGAGCTTTTGAGAGAGATTAAAGAGGGAATCAAAGGGGCAACACTTGGAGGGAAGATTTTTGACTTCACAACTCGATTTTATGTTGTTTTCTAAGTAATTAAACCTGAAATTAGTTGGGTTTAAACCCAAAATTGGGGAAGTTAGGGCATGAGAAATTGAGGCTTAATTGAGGAATTGAGGGGTCAATTCTAGTCGGATTTTGATGCATTTTATATGTATAAACTCGGGAGACAATGAGGATTCTTGTTATGTGATTTTTTTCAGAATTCCGAGACTGTGGGCCCGAGGGTCGGGTTTGGCCAATTTCGGTATTTGTGCCCAATTGTGATAAATTTCGAATGGGTTTCATCTTCCTAGCTTATTTTGATGTTATTAATCTGATTTTGATAGACTCTGAGCATTTGGGGGCCGATTCGAGGGGACGAGCATCATGAAGTACTTTTCGGGCCGGTTTGAGGTAAGTAACAATTGTAACTCTAGACCTGAGGGTATGAAACCCCGGTATTTCACTTTGTTTTGGTAGATGGGGTGACACACATGCTAGGTGACGAGCGTGTGGGCGTGCACCGGTAGGGATTGTGACTTGGTACATCCTGTGGCGACTATTATGCCGCGTATTTGATTTGAAATCATGAGATGTCCTATATTTTTTAGGTTTATATTACATTGTGGGTAGTATGCCGTGTTTAGGGATTTGTGCCGATCTATTTATACTCCAGGGGTATTTTTACACTATTCTCACACTATTTTTGATAGAAAATTGTGAACTCAGTCATATTTATTACTTGTTGCTTTTTCACTGTTATCCCAATGTGTATGAATACTGTGAGGTATTTGGGGCTGCGTCCCTTGATGTTGAGATAAGTTTCCCCAGTTACTTGAGAGGATGACTGAGTGAGGCTGAGAGCCGAGTTTGTGAGGATAGTTATGGATTGGGCTGCACGCCGCAACATAAGTAGAGATATTATATGGATCGGGTTGCATGCCGCATCATATATATATATATATATATATATATATTGGATCGGGTTGCACGCCGCATCATATATATATATTGGATCGAGCTGCACACCGCAGCAATATAGCGCTTGGGCTATAGGATCCCCTCCAGGAGTCTGTACACCCCTAACGAGCGGAGTCAACTATTATTTAAATCGTGCTGCACATTATTTGTATGGGGTTGCACGCCGCAACATATGTTATGTGGATCGGCTGCACAGCAATTGTGTGGATACATGATACCTGTTGAGTGAGAGCGCTGAACGTGAGCATTGAGTACTGATAGAGGAGTCAGCAGTGACTGAGAGACCTTACGTATAAGTGATATTGTGCCCAAGAGGCTATAAATTGTGAGATCATTGTTTTTCACTCATTTTACACTGAGTCTCTTTAATCGACGTTGAGTTAATGTTTTATGCAAGTTTAGAAGCGGAACTGGAATTGGTGAAGTATTTGGGAAATGTAGTCTTTTGATTAATCTATTTGTTTTTTTACAGACACATGTTTTTATGAAACTACCACTTTTAAATGCTCATCACTGCACTCAATTCTTTAGTTACATTGGTTACTTACTGAGTTGGCGTACTCACATTACTTCCTCCACCTCTGTGTGCATATCCAGGTACCAGATCTAAGCGTTAGCTGACCTTCTTTTCCTTTCTTAGCTCGTAGGTTTCTACTATTTCTACGGATTGTACTAATAGGGGTTTGTTATCAGATATTGTATTTATCTATTTAGATGCTCATGACAGTTGTATCTGGGTGATGGGTTGTGGTTAGAGTTGATTTTTGTGGTATTATTGATGTTGACTGTATCTTTAAAACAGGAACGTTAAATGAATTACTTTGACTTTTGACATTAAATGGACAGTTTTGTGTGTTACTCTCAGTAGTTGGCTGGCCTAGTTTCATGATAGGCGCCATCACAACCTATATTGATTTGGGGTTGTTACATGTATAAATGCATGTAATTCATAATGAAGTAAGTCAATAAGATCTCTCGGAATATGACGAGACCCATGAACAAATGATATGATAGTAGGACATATGGTAGATCAAGATTATAGGCAATCCTAGTACTTCTAAGAATAGAATTATTTGAAACTTCCGTGCTTGCTCGTTTCGTCATATTATATGGATCGTGGCAAAAGGAAAGAAGGGATAGCCTTAACACACCTATATGGTCTCTTCATTATTACTCAACCAAGCTCAACACAACTTCTTGCATCTACAACAAGTGCAATTTTATTGCCGTTAACATATAATGTATTACCATCGTATTTGGCTAGTCGTATGTCTGAAGGAAAATCGGGCTGCAACTCCCCTATTTTTAATACATCCCAAAGACCGCCAAGGTTCATCAAAAGCACAACAAAAACAACTATAACCAATAGTAGCAACAACAACAATATAATCCAATATGAGTTTCTCTGATTATCTTAAAAATCATATTAAGGTCGTTTTTACTCATAACAAGATATTAATTGAATTCAACTCTTATTCCATAAATTAGTTTACAACCTTCAGAACATCATACTTATCTGTACTACATTATTTCTTATTCAAAACATCCACAAAATGCCTTCCAAAATAGCCCCATACGCCTAGCACCTTAATTTTTGTTGCCAATCATTTGTTTTACATCCTTTTCTTCTTCAATCAACTTAATTAACAACTAGAAAATCTTAACAACATCAGCCACAACATAATCAAATCATTTCTCACAATTGCCAGCCACCGCAAACCATATATTTAGCCACAAAATAGTCCAACCAAAAAGACAACCATATCCCATGTTCGTTCAAGTGCTATCATATGATTTTTCAATCACACAACACAACCAACATAATATTAAACATAGGAAAAATGAAGAATATTTCATACATACCTTGTAAAGCAGCTACAACTCGAAATCCTATCTCAACTTCGCTCACAATACCCTCAATCACACCACAACATCATATAAGCATTCTCTTGTAGTCTATAACACCTTTGATGATGATTTGAGTTGATTGTCCTTGAGTTTGGTTCTTGGGATATTGGGATATGTTAGGGAGGGTTTTGTAGAGATAATAACTTAATTCCAAGTATACTGGGACAAAGAGCATCTACATTTGACCTAATTTTCAGCACATTAATGATTGTAACTTGTGATGACCTTTGACAACTTTTGTTAAACAAATCACTTGAATTCAAAACATAACGCACGACTATCATACGACTAAAATAACGCATAACATAACATCCTTATAAATTTTGGCACCCTAGTCTTACCCCAAAAGTACATGTTATAACATTCCAACTTGTTGACTTTCGACGAAATTTATTTTCTTCTATTTGTTTAGCTTCTAACATTTCAACTTTCTTGGTACTTGTTATCCATGATCTTAAATATTTGTAACCTCCATTATAACACGATTAACTTACATTATGTACGTTGATAGATTATCTCATTTTAGAGCTTAAATACATTGACTTACGACGTACTCTCACATACAAAACTATGGGGTGTAACATCATTCCCCCCTTTGGAACATTCGTACTCAAATGTTGATTGATGCGCTTATCAGTCTCATAAAATATGGCTCTTACGAATAATTGAGTATTGTTCTTGACATCTACGCAACTATTCTTTGAATAAATACAAAGCCTATGGTATTCCCCCATTTAGGCCTCATTATCGTAACACGACATTTGTTTGAAATTCTTCAAATCTCGTTACTATTTCTACCTCTGTCGTTCAGACTGTATGACTCTATCCCTATATGTGAGCCTATGCGACTCTTCTCCCCATTTTCCTCCATCTATTATCCAATCTCTAGGCCTCACTTTGTGAACATATACAGAACTATGACAAGTTGTCCCTCTAGGCATCTGTAGGTGTACTGAAGTCCTTCACTTGGTACTTTGTCGAGGTGTACTGAAGTCCTTCACATGTACTTTGTCGAACTTACGACTATGTATATACCTTGTTTCATAGCCTCGGTTATCCATCCTTATGAATTTACTACATCTAAGTAGATCATACTATACATAAACACTTATTTCAGCTTATTATTACGGATGTTTTCTACCTAATTCTAGATTACGCTCTTGCTGCTTATCCTATATCTATGAATTTAAGTCCTTTAGTTCTTCCTCATTATTGTTCATCTTAAGAATGACGCCCTAATCTCATCTCATACTTTGGAACTTTTACCCGTCTATCGTTGATTCACCTTAATGTTGATCTATAATCTACCACTGATAACTTGAAATCTCACATCTCATCAAGGAACGTCTGAAGGTCTTTTCCTGATCCACCTAGGGAAGATAGAATACTTCATTAATCGTATTTCATAGCATCCCAGCGTAGTTCATCTTATAGGGGTATTCTAATCTTGTGCAATTCATAAAATCAATTTTTCTCTATATCATAACACAATTAAAGGCCTAAATGTCATCCACTTATCATTTATCACAATTACACACTTATTCTACTATTATGGAAGCATTCGATCTTTTCTAAATGCTCCTAATTTTAAACCCCTTTGAGTTCATTCAGACTATATTAAACTTTCTATTACTTACGGAAACCATCAACTCTCTTGCTTTGATGGGTTTAATCCCAAGGCCTTACATATTCTTTTCAGCTCTTCACTCACCTTTTTTTAACCTTACTCGTGTATACCTAAAACGTTTTTGCTCTACCATGCTTTAGCTTACGACCTACACATATCTATTTATACTACTCGTGACCTTCCCGGAACTTGGGAGTACCATATATTTCCTTATGTTATTCTGGAACCTCAATAGAGACATAACATCATCTCTAAGTCTTCTTTACTCTCTGGAACCTCAAGAGAGACATACTCCTCTTGGTAGCTGGAAACCATATGCAGGAAGATGTTGCACTGACAACAGCACTATCATTTCTAGATACCAAATAGCAGTGCTTCTAGTCCTCTATATGAAATATGGACTATTCACAACCGTTTGCACTTGAGTATCTCGTACTTTATTTATATTTATCATACTTACCTTTAAATATCACGTCGCATATTTTGTCTCTTTCACAACCCCCCTTCCACATAAGTGGAATTGACATCCACACCATGAAGCCATACTATAATCATTGCACCTTTGGTGTATACACAATCCAGTAGGAGTTTTATACTGCCTTCTTATGAAGCTGGTACTCTTCTAGCTGGCTTATCGTAGAGTTGTTATAGAATGTGGCCGATGTACCATATCTCTTGTACTTCTGACAGTAAGAGCGATTCCAAAATGATCTCAATCAAGATTTCTCTAATTATAGAAGTCTAATAATCAGGCTCATGATTCACTTAGCTGATGTAACTCTTTAGTTCCCTCTTCTCTCTCAGCATAAGAAGGCATAAGCTATCTGCCACTTGCTACATGAGTACTTGGCTTATCTTAGTACCTGTGAATACCGGAATTTTGTGTAACTCATCTGATTTCGAATATTACTTTGGGTCTTACTTCCTATCCCTTAGTCACGATAGGTGACACTTTCTTATGGAGTGCATACGATATTATAGTGAGACTGCTGTTACAACATCATTTCTATTTTAGCTCACTATGCTTATGTTGAAGCCTTATTCATTATTTCTTCATCTAGTCTTGCGTTGCAGTACTTAGGGAAGACCCTCTTACTCTTATAAAGCTGCAAACTTATTACATTGTATACCCCACAGAATTTTTGATGTTATTACTCGCCTATATTTATCCTTAGTTACTTAGCTCCACGACCTTGTGCTCGTATGGTTGTTTCTGAATTAAAATTTGGATTGTTTCACTAGTGGAACCATCTCTTATTTCCATATCACTTATACAGAGCCTTGAACTACCCTAATTCCTATTTGAAATTTCTCAAGGATTACGATGTCGTATCTAGAAGACTGAATTTCCTATGCTAGGTTTCACTAGATTTATCTTAAATGATCTGTTGATTTATCCGAGACCTCTTGCCCTGCCAAACTAAGGTCTTCCTGATTCAACTACTAACTACTCGTCAGTCCATGGTAATTTTTATATTCTACGTAACCTCTCTTGATTAAGTCTTTTGTCTTAACTTACCTTTTACACTGACTCCTAATGTATCAAGTGTTCATTCACACTTATTTATCAATAACATAGGGTAGGGGAACCCTTAATGCCTCTCCACGACATCGTGCTTGCATAATGTTTTGGGGTCCTAACATGTTTGTATGATTTCAATAAGGGCAGTCTCATCCCTTTCACATTATTGTCGCTTTTTTTCTTTATCATTACATAGTTACCTGAACCACTTAACTCCGACTTAATACCATATCACAATATCTTCCCTTTTTTAGGGGAGTACTAGAATTTAATGCTCTGAAGTTTTACATGTAGATATTTTACCTCTTCATCTTCGGCATTTTTCCAAATTTTTATGACTCCTACTTACCTTGCAATAACCCTTTTTGTACCAGGGACGCGTAGCGTAACTAGCACACTTACTCCCTTAAGCTTAACTATGCTCACAGTGCTTGCTTTAGGGAAGCGTATTCCTGAATGTCTTTTAAAGGTTATTCTTCCATTGTCCATCATATCATTGCCGAAATGCGTTCTCTGAAATTCACACAATGTCGACTATTATAAAATCCTCCGGTCCCTAAATCATGTTCAATTTCTTTTATTGTTTACTAGCCCATAATAATTTTTATTATTCCCGGGGTCTAACTTAGCTTGTTCGTAATCGCGTGGGAGTCACCAGCTCATACTTTATTATTGTCTCAAGGCATGTCACATCTTGTCTTTTTCTTCGATTGACTATAGATTCTGTCATCCTATCATATTTTGATTTACCGTTATCACCAAATTATCAAATCTTACTCATAATACTTCATTTACTCTCTTCTTATTATCCAGCTAATATCCATGTCTAATACCTTATTCTGAAAACATCAACAAAACATTCCTTCGCTTTAGCTCCCCTAGCTCTATCTACTGGCTCTTCGGGTCACCTAACCTTCTTTCTTGTCTAGGGACGGGAGCCATACTACGGTAAATATTTATCCCTTCTAGGATTCGAGTCATGTCTTCTGAATTTTTTTAACATTCTAGTATTCATATATGACTGTTCTATTCTAGAGTGCATCATCTGGGTGTCTCACAATGAGATCTTGTCACGACCCAAAATTCAACACAGGTCGTGATGGCGCCCAACACCGGAGTCAGGCAAGCCAACAGTTGTTTACTACTGAGGTTATCCTTATTTGACATACCAACCCCACACTTACCAAATTTTTAACTTTTGATCATTTAAATAAAAGCGGAAACATTATCCAATTTAAATAATACAGCCGAAATGATCGTGATCCAATATATAAGTCCCAAAATAAGAGCCTACAATGTGCATGTCAGGGACTAGTGTCACAACCCAATAGGCAATCTAGTAGAATATACAAAAGATGATACAAGTTGTACTGCTGTCTGATAGGATGTAGAAACAAATAAACAAAAGATAACTCCATAACACAGCTGAGAATCGCCCACAGGGAGGCAGCTCACCGTGGAGTCAGTTCCAGAATATATGTCAAGCTCCGGTCTGATAACCAGATGGCCCAGCATTAAAACCTGTACAATTAAGTACAAAAGCATAGTATGAGTACATAAACGAATATGTGCCCAGTGAGTATCCCGCCTAACCTCGAAGAAGTAGTGACGAGAGGTCGACATGATACTTACTAGGGTCAGACAATGTTTAATGAGTACTAGCTAACCAGTAGTAGCAGTAATGAGCAGTAATAAGGAAATGAGCATCAAATAACAATCACTAATACCCTCGCGCCATCCTTTTTCCATGGCATACAAGCTATCTAACCTTCATTCTTTTCATGAAATCAATAGTTGCAATTACAGGGCTTCTCAAAAATTACCAAGCATATAACAGGCTATGAGCGTACGGTCATTACGACGTGAAAAGTAAATGTGCACTGCCGAGGGTCGAACGGTCCGAACCATAGATTCATCTATCTGCCCCGCTCGCGAATCGAACATGCAACACGGTTAATATAATACCAAGACCACCCCCGCCCGCGAATCGAACCTGTGACTCGGGTTACTATAATGTTAGGGCTAGCCCACTCGCGAATCATCATTACGACTCGGGTTCACATATAAATTCATGATTAGCAGGAGATTTCCAGAAAATTTAGCGAGCAACATACTAACACTGTGAGAATTTTAGAGATATCAACTCCTAACATAACCACTTAGGCCTTCACAAGTAGGATTTGAGGACATTAGGCTACTTAATCCATATACAATATCACAGATACAACACGTAGAGAATGCTTCTGAGTCCAAAACTACCCGACAAGGCATAATAGTAGTTGCGCAGGGACCCTCGTCACTTCGTGCATACGCAGCCCCCACAAATAAGTACAAAAAAACCATTTATAATCACCTATGGGGACAATTCCCTCTTACAAGGTTAGAAAGCAGACTCACCTCGTGTCGAATTCCCTCCCCGGACCAAGAATGCGCCCGAAACTCCAAACTCTACACCCGGGGACTCGAAACTAGCCAAAAGTTATACAAATTCATTAATTTATGCTCAAAGTATGGAAATTCACCTAATTATTTAGTAAATTCACCATTTTTGAAGAAATTCTAAAATCCGACCCCAGGTCTGCATGCTCGGATTCCAATAATTCTCGAAAGAAACACTCACCCATAGTCTAAGGACCACTAATATACGATTTTCACTCTATTTCATATCTAATTGATGGGTAAATTCTCAAATTATCGAAGGCCCTAGGTCACAACCCAATTTTTGATTTTTCACTAACTTAGATAGTTAATTTAGCTTATAACCCATGCATGAAGCTAATATTATAGTATATTTTACTTACCCTAAATGACCACGTTGTTTACCCCTCAACAATGGTGGAAATCGACCGAATGAAGAAGAAGAATATGAGAAAAAATGTGTTAAGACCCGTGTATAAAAAAACACTTTCTAAACAGTGTTTTCGCACATGCGACTCGAGGACCGCACCTTCGGTCTCGCACTTGTGAGTAAAGGCTCACACCTGCGGAAATGAACTAGGGAGCCTGGTCCCGCACCTGCGGAGTGGACACCGCACCTTCGGCTCCTTTCCTATGGAACTTTGTCCGCACCAGCGTGAATTAGCCAGACCACTGGCGGTCGCACATGTCGGCGGTCCCGCACCTGCGACTGGTCCATCGCTCCTACGGTCACACCAGAACAGGTGCACCAACAGATGTTTCAGTTGGTTTTTGGCCTCGTGTGGTGTCCGTGAGGCACCTGGGCCCACCCGAGCCCCCGTCAAAATATACCAACAAGTCCCAAGTCATAATATGGACTCGCTCGAGCCTTTCGAGCACCGAAAACAACAATAAGTTTCGAAAACAACAATAAAACTTAAAATCACACCTCAAAACCCGAAGAACCAAACTTAGGAAATTTAAGTTTTCTAGACTTCGCTAACAACGCGCCGAACCGGCCTATACAACTCGGAATGACACCAAATTTTGCAGGAAAGTCATAATTAACATAACAGAACTATTGCCGGTCTCGAAATTCCGTTCGAACCTCGATAACACAAAAACACGTACCAAACCAAAATAGGAACTTAAGGAAATTCTTATTTCAATATTGGGCACCGAAATGTCCCCCGGTCCTCAAAAACCCATTCCGAACATATTCCCATGCCAAAAAATCATCAACGAATATATCGGAACCGACAAAACTCGATCTCGAGGTCGTTTACCCAAATTGTTGACCGAAGTCAAACTTGGCCTTAAAGGCGAACCTTAAGGAACCAATTGTTCCTATAGCACTCTAAACACCTCCGAATCCTGGACCACCAGTCCCCTGCAAGTAATAAATCATAATAAGCCGTTATGAGATGTTTCATTTAGGGGAATAGGGTCCGATAACGCAAAATGACCGGTCAGGTCGTTACATTCTCCACCTCTTAAACAAATGTTCATCCTCGAACGGGTCTATAATCATACCTGAAGTGCTGAATAAGTGTGGATATCTGCTCCGCATGTCTTCCTCGGACTCCTGGGTCGCCTCATCAACAGGTTGGCCCTTCCACTAGACCTTTACGGGAAAAACTCTCTTGGACCTCAACTGGCGGTCCTGCCTATCAATAATAGCAACTGGCTCCTCCTCGTAGACTAACCTCTCATCCAACTGAATAGTGTTGAAATCAACCACGTGAGAGAAGTCGGCGTGCTACCTCCGGAGCATGGATACATGAAAAACTGGATGAACTCCTGATAAACTGGGAGGCAAGGCCAGCTCATAAGCAACCGCCCAACTCGCCTCAACACCTCGAATGGACCAATAAACCTCGGGCTCATATTTCCCTTCTTCCAAAACCTCATAATACCCTTCATAGGCGAGACTTTCAACAGGACCTTATCTCCCTCCATAAATAATACACCACGCGCCCTCTGATCCGCGTAACTTTTCCTTCTGGACTGTGTTGTACGGAGCCTCTCCTGAATCAACTTAACATTTTCCAAGGCATCCCTCACAAGGTCGATTCCATATAACTTAGCCTCGCCAGGCTCAAACCACCCGATAAGAGAACGGAATTTCCGACCATACAAAGCCTTAAATGGTGCCATCTCGATACTGGACTGATAACTATTATAGTAAGCAAACTCGGCCAAAGGCAAGAACTGGTCCCATTGACCTTGGAAATCAATCAAACATGCCCTGAGCATGTCCTCCAATATTTGAATTGTACGTTTCGACTAACCATCAGCCTGAGGGTGAAATACTGTGCTGGGGTCTAGCCGGGTGCCCATCTAACTATGCAATGCTCTCAAGAAATGCGAGGCAAACTGAGGTCCTCGATCAGATATAATGGATACCGGCACACCATGCAACCGGACTATCTCCCGAATGTAGATCTGGGCCAACCTCTCTAAAGTATATGTAGTAGCTACAATAATGAAATGCGCCGATTTGGTCAATCTATCCACGATGGCCCAAACCGCGTCAACCTTCTGCAGAGTCCGAGGCAACCCAACCACGAAGTACGTAGTGATGCGCTCCCATTTCCACTCAAGAATGGGCATTTGCTGAAGTTGGCCTCCTGGTCTCTCGTGCCTATACTTAACCTGTTGGCAATTAAGACACCTAGTCACATACTCCACAATGTCCTTCTTCATCCACCTCCACCATAAATGTTTCTTCAAGTCACGATACATCTTCGTATCACCAGGATGAATAGAATACCGAGAATTGTGTGCCTCCTCTAGAATCCTCTCCCTCGGGCCATCAATATTAGGAACACATAAGCGGCCCTGAAGTATCAGAACACCATCCTCACCAATAGTAACCTCCTTGGCCCTACCCTGAACCACTGTCTCCCGAAGCTCTTCTAAGAACGGATCGTAGAACTGCCGGGCCTTAATCTTTCCCAATAATAAAGACTGAGAAAACACATGTGCTAAAACTCGACGAGGCTCTTAAAGGTATAACCTTACTAGGCGATTGGCCAAGGTCTGAATGTCCAAGGCTAGAGGTCTCTCCTTTGCTGCAATATAAGCCAAGCTACCCACTTTCTCAGCCTTCCCGCTCAAAGTACATGCTACCACATTTGCCTTGCCCGGGTGATAAAGAATGGTGATATCATAATCATTCAACAACTAAAGCCATCTGCGTTATCTCAAATTAAGATCATTCTGCTTGAACAAGTGCTGCAAGCTACGGTGGTCTGTATAAACCTCACAGGACAATCCATACAAGTAGTGCCTCAAAATCTTAAGAGCATGAACAACCGCCGCCAACTCCAAATCGTGCAAATGGTAATTCTTCTCATGAACCTTCCGATGGCACGAAGCATAAGAAATAACTCTCCCCTCATGCATAAATACACACCACAAGACAATGCGTGAGGCGTCGCAATATACTGTATACATCCCACAACCGGAAGGCAATACTAGAACTGGTGCTGAGGTCAACACTGACTTGAGCTTCTGAAAGCTCGCCTCACACTCGTCAGACCATTTGAATAGGGCATTCTTCTGAGTTAATCTAGTCAATGGATATGCAATAGAATAGAACCCCTCCACAAATCAGCGATAATATCCTGCTAGGCCCAAAAAGCTCCTGATCTCTGTAGCTGAAGTAGGACGCGACCAACTCTAAACTGCCTAGATCATCTGAGGATCAACCTTGATTCCCTCTGCAGATACCACATTTAGGTAATTTTTTGAACAACACCACTCCCAGAGTATAGACGAAAGTGATAACCGAGGGTTTAGAAGTTGGATTAGAAATAACAATACTTCGGATGTAATCTAAATTGAACTGTCAAACAACATAGCTAGCGTAACTTGAGGGAGTGCGTCTAGTAAATTATCGTAAGTACTTGAGAGAGATTTATGGTAGATAGAGTGTTCATGATTGATAGAGACAACTAATCAAACTATAAGAAATATCCGAGAAGTAAGTTCACCAACGGGGGAAACCATAACCTTAGACCTTTATCATAATTGTTTACAACACATTGTTAGTAATTGCTAGTTATTATTATTGTCAGTAGAATTAGTAAAACATCACCAATTTATATTAAAAAGTCTTGAGATAATTGATTGAGTAAAAGTTGCGTATTCTAAAGACTTGATTGATACGTAAATTCCCTGTGGGATCGACTCTGGGCATAATACCCCGGATTGTATTTGGAACGCCCGTTTAGTCTTTTATTAGACATAGTTGAGCGTGATCAGTGGTTTGGATAAACCTCATAGAACACTCCATACAAGTAGTGCCTCCAAATCTTAAGAGCATGAACAATCACCGCCAACTCCAAATCGTGCACATGGTAATTCTTCTCATGAACCTTCCGCTGGCACGAAGCATAAGAAATAACTCTCCCCTCATGCATAAATACACACCACAAGCCAATGTGTGAGGCGTCGCAATATACTGTATACATCCCACAACCGGAAGGCAGTACTAGAACTGTTGCTGAGGTCAATACTGACTTGAGCTTCTGAAAGCTCGCCTCACACTCGTCAGACCATTTGAACAGGGCATTCTTCTGAGTTAATCTAGTCAATGGAGCTGCAATAGAATAGAACCCCTCCACACATCGGCGATAATATCCTGCTAGGCCCAAAAAGCTCATGATCTCTGTAGCTGAAGTAGGACGCGACCAACTCTAAACTGCCTCGATCATCTGAGGATCAACCTTGATTCCCTCTCCAGATACCACATTTAGGTAATTTTTTGAACAACACCACTCCCAGAGTATAGACGAAAGTCATAACCGAGGGTTTAGAGGTTGGATTAGAGATAACGATACCTCGGGTGCAATCTAAAGTGAACTGTAATGCAATCTAGCTAGCGTAACTTGAGAGAGTGCGTCTAGTAAATTATCGTAAGTACTTGAGAGAGATTTATGGTAGATAAAGTGTTCATGGTTGATAGAGATAATTAATCAAGTTATAGGAAATATCTGAGAAGTAAGTTGACCAACGGGGGAAACCATAACCTTAGACCTTTATCGCAATTGTTTACAACACATTGTTAGTAATTGCTAGTTATTATTATTGTCAGTAGAATTAGTAAAACATCACCAATTATATTAAAAAGTCTTGAGATAATTGATTGAGTAAAAGATGCGTATTCTAAAGACTTGATTGCTACGTAAATTCCTTGTGGGATCGACTCTGGGCATAATACCCCGGATTATATTTGCAACGCATGTTTAGTCTTTTATTAGACATAGTTGAGTGTGATCAAATTTTGGCGCCGTTGCCGGGGAGTTAACGGTATTATCAATTGAGTTGGAAGAAATACAAAATTCTCAAATATAGTCAATTTTCTTTAAATTTTTGTTTTTACATTGAAAGTTGAACGTTTCATAACGTGTTTCAGGTGCATGCCTAGAAACTCATCGAGGACTGGTGAAGTAGTTGAAGCCTTATCAGACACCGAGAAAGTTTTCAAGGCCCTAAACCGGACCAACGGGAAAAGCAAACATAAACCACAAATTGAACAAATTGAAACCGACATGGAAGATCCACACAACCGGAACAATAATGGGGATGATGTGGTAGACCCAGTCGCTCAAATAGGGGTAGAGGCTCCCTTATATGATTGGGCACAACCCACAGCTGAGAATTTGGCCACTGAAATATTAGTCCCTCAGATACAGGCTGAGTCCTTCCAGATAACAAATAATATGATGCACTTATTGCAGAACAAGGGACTATTCTCATGGTCATACATCGAGGACCCCCAGCAGCATTTGAAAACTTCCTGTCAATTTGCAAAACACAGAGGCAGCCAAACGTCACTCAGGAGGCAATAAAACTGTTGTTGTTTCCATTATCAGTGACTGGCGCTGCCTAGACTCGGCTGAACTATCTCCCCATCAATTCCATTACCACATGGGAGGAGTTAGTCAAATAGTTCGTGAACAACTTTCATCCACCCAACAAGACTTCTCAACAAATTGATGAAATCTTGAGCTTCGGACAGAAACCAGTTGAAACACTACAAGAGGCATGGGAACAATTTAAGGGGATGCTGGTTATCTGTCCACATCATGGTATTCCAGAGCAAATGTTGGGACAGCATTTTTATATGGGTTTGGCTGATAATGTTAAAGCAAATGTTGATTCTTCGGCTGGTGGAGCATTCTTGAGCAAAATGTGGAGAGAAAGTCAAATCTTACTTGATAAAATGGCACAAAATTCATGATGGACAACAAGGAATGCACCCATTACTCTTGTATTTCACTCAGTGCCATTCGATCCATCTAATTCTATTGCACAGAATGTGGCCACCTTGATAACACATATGAGTATACTTACTAAGAAGGTGGAAGAATCAGGACAAAAGCAGCAGGTACACATCGTAGACACAACCAATGGGGGCTTATGCACATCTTGCATTAGTCAACCACTTGGTAATCACTGGAATGCAGAATGTCATCACCCTCCTTATCCAGAAAATATGAATTATGTGTCGAATTATGGAAACCAGAGACAACGAGGGGAGAACTGGGGTCAGCAAGTTCAACCATATAGACCACCCTACCAACATCATAATAGTGGAAATATGGGTGTCAGGGGACAACAAGGTAATGCAACACCGCATCATAGGGCAGAAGGTTATAACCATAAGAATCAACAACAAGCATACTACCCTCCTCAGCATCAACATGGGGGAAAGCAAGAAGATGGGTTTTCCAGGTTAGAAGCTATGATGCAGCAGGTTATTGGGTCAAATGCCAAAATCAGTGCGATAGTAGATGTACATGATGCGGCTATTAAAAATATTGAAGTACAGTTGGGCCAGATATCTATGGCAGTGACCAATCGTCCTCCTGGAACTTTACCTGCAAATACTCAGGTAAATTCTATGGACCAGGGCCCAAGGCAGCTGATGGCTGTGACTCTCCGCAGTGGGCGAGACTTAAACTTGTAAAGGGAGAGAGATCGTGAAAGCAGACAGGCCGAGACATGGGTACCCATGCCGATTGAACTTGATGATTCGATAAACTTGACTAAGGTAACAGTACAACCTACTGAAGGAGAACCCAGTGCACAGAGTGAGACTGAAAAAGAAGTGGAGATGGCCCAGAAACCGGTAGTTGAGGTTGTGACTGAGAAAGAAAAGTCCCAAATTACTGGGAAAAAGAGACCGCCAGCTCCATTCCCTCATAGGCTGGCCAAATACCAAAAGGATGAATAGTACAAAAAGTTCTTGGACATGCTAAAGCAAATACAAGTAAATATTCCATTGATTGACGCGTTGAAGGAAATGCCTGGTTACGCTAAAATGATGAAGGACTTGATGAACAGAAAATTTGACTTCCAATATCTGACTACTGTCACCCTTACTCAAACATATAGTGTGGTGGTGACGCGCCCTATTGCTGAAAAGTTGTCTGACCTAAGGAGTTTTACAATTCCTTATACCATTGGCAACTTAGCTTTCACCAAAGCTCTATGTGACTTGGGGGCCAGCATTAATCTGATGCCGCTGGCCATATATAAAAGACTGGGGATTGGTAGAGCCAGGCCCACCTCCATGCTGCTGCAACTTGCTGATAGGACGGTGAAGAGACCGTCGGGTATTCTGGATGATGTATTGGAGCAAGTGGGGAAGTTTATATTTCCTGCTGATTTTGTGATATTAGACTGCAAAGTGGATGAAGAAATTCCCATAATCTTGGGAAGGCCATTTTTGGCCACAGGTAGAGCTTTTATCGATATTGAGACTGCTGAACATAAGATGAAGCTCAATGATGAAGAGATCACTTTCAACGTGCAGAAGTCTATGAGGCGACCTAGTGAGTTCGCCAACTAATCTCTTATTGATGTTGTGAATGTCATCTCAGAAAAATATGATGCATCCCTGACTGTTGGGGACCCTTTGGATGAATGTTTGATGAATTTAGATGATATGAACGATGAAGAACTGGCAGATTGGGTGTTAGCACTTGAGAAAAAAGGGGTATGGCCAAAGGCTCTCGAGTTTAAGTCACTATACGTATAGGAAAGAGAGAACGCGCCAGCCAGGCCATCTATTGAAGAACCACCCAGGTTTGAACTAAAATCAGAGCATGCTGATGTGGTAGAAAAGATACTAGAGTTAACCAAGGACATCGATGATACATACTTTGTTGAATCTAGTGTCGTTAGTGTTGAGGATGTTGGTACACACTCCAACAATTTTTTCACATTGTGCTGGGATGATGATATTCAAATAGAGTTATCCGAACCACCTGAGGAGTTGAGGGATAAAGAACAAGATGCCAACATTTTGGAATTCTTCCTACCAGAAATTAGGGAGTACACATTTCATCGAAAGGCCAAGAAGCGTAAATTACTACATTGTTTTATTCGGCCAGGCAGATTTGTTCCACCACCCCAGAAGCATGATCATAGAGCAGATTCAAAACATGGGATCCAATTTATAAGTTCGAAGTGGAGGCATAAAGTGATTAACGCATTTTATCGAAGGAGCATGGAAAGTAAACATTAATGGAAAGGATGTCGACGCTACGTGAGTAGGGAGTTTCTTGCACCTTACTTTTATTTGTTGTTTTGTCTATATGTGATGCACTGAGGACACTACATGATTTAGGAGTGGGGTGTTGTACATATTTGTTGTGATTTTTTGTAGTGTACTTTCTTGTTAGTAGTTTTAGCTTTTATTGTTAGTAAGTTTTTCTTTTAGGTAGAACAAAACAGAAAAAAAAATGTTTTAGAAAAAAAAAGACTCTTCCTGACGATGGATCTTCTAGACAGTTTTCTTGAAGGAAGTAAGTCTAAATAAAATACCAAAAAGATTTTTTGTTTAGGTAGTGTAGTAATTCCCCCTTGGTTTTTCTTTGGACCCCGGTTCTTTTCCAAGGGTTTTTAATTGAACCGAGTGTAAGTAGTTTTTAATTTTTAGGAGTAGTAACCACATGGTTAAGGGCTTAATAGTAGCAATATATCTAAATGTGCTAACTCCTTGAGAATAGTCAGTACTTTGGTTGTGACGCCTAGGCTCAATTTTTTGACTCCAGGATAAATACCTTAAATCAGGAATTCTTAAGATTTGCTTAACTGCTTTGACTGGAGTGTCGTGACAGATCCAATCCTGAGTGAGTTATGTGACAAGTGTGTGTGATGTTTGTATGCTATTCTGTGCATTGCATTTGATGTCTAGAACTTGCCCCGTGTGTGTGCAAAGCGAAATAGAAGTTTTGTTCAGTCTTGGAAGTGATATAGGCATTTCTTTGTTGAGCCAGCTATATATATTTTACCCACCTAATTGTTATGTATCGTAGTTAACCCCGTTGATCCTATAATCATGTTTCTTTGACAGCCACATTACAAGCCATACCCCTTTGTTTGAAACAATCATATATTTGAACCTTGTCACCTCTCGTAAGCACTGAAAAAGTGATGAAATATAGAAAATTTCAAGTGTGGGGTGGTAAGTTGATTTTTGAGGGGAATAATTGAAATACGGAGAAAGGTGCACTGTTCGAAAAAGTAAGAGTCACTTGAGAAAAAGAAAATATATATATATATATAGAAAATAAATAGTTGTGTTGTTGTGAAAGAAAAATATATGTGGTGACTCTTGATGTAATTTTGCTTAAGGAAATATGGGGTATTAACATTGATGTGAAGGTGGAGTTAGATTAATATAAGTGGGAGGTTGAAGAGCTAAAGTATGTGTATTAAAGTGCTTAGAGAGGTGTAGCCATTCTTATATCTAAATGTATCCTACCCGTCCCGTAGCCTACAATACAACCAAATAAAGTCCTACTTGATCCTAGAGTGAATGTGCTCGATTAGTAGAGTAATACACTACGGGAAAGCCTATGGTGCATCTTTTGTGGCATATGAATGTTATTTCTGAGAGTGAGTAAAGTCTTTCTATCTTAAGTTCCTGTGTTCTTAAATTTCATTGTGTGTGGAACTAACTTTTGGATTTGATGAGGGCACATGATCCACGAAGGAAAGGTAATGTTGTTGACCTCTATGTTAGAGTAGTGAGTGGATTGCGAATAAAGCATGGTATATGTGAGTCAACTATTGAGGCGAGGATGTCACACCTCCGTGATTGAAATGTTTTAAAATTTTTGGTATAACGTGTTAAGGGATTTGCTTAATAAGTTGTGTACATGAGTGTAGTCTGATTGCTCGAGGACGAGCAAATGTTTAAGTGTGGGGTATTGATGCGTGGCTAGAATTCATGGTTTAACAATACACTTTGCTTATGTGCGTTAATGATAAAAATACACTTTGTATGTGCATAATGGAGTTTATTTCATGTGTAGGTGCATCGGAGATGAAAACTGAGCTAAATAGATGCAAATACATCAAAAATAAGCTTAAGAGTCAAAAAGGAAACACCCGGGCGTTAGCCGGGCGTTTGGCTCCTAAAGCCAGGCTGTCCCTGGCATTAGTGGAGCGTTTGGCCCCTAAAGCCAGGCTGACCCTGGCTTTAGGAGGGCGTTTGGGCCCTAACGCGAGGCCTGCCCTAGCTTTAAGGGGGCGTTTGAGCCCAAACGCCTGGGTCCCGAGGTCCGGTCAATTCCGAGTTTTAAAGAGTTTAAGTGTGTCCCGGTTGGAATAGAAGTCTCCTAAATGTTTAGGGTTTTTCCTAAACATATAAATAGACCCCAAAACACAACTTGAAGGGGGATTCGCATAGAGGAAGTCATTAAAGTGAAGAAAAAACTGTGGATTACTACTCAGCAAAGCAAAAACACTGATTTTTATCTCCTTAGTTCATTACTCTATAATTCAATTATGCACGTTATTTTAGATTTGATATTTATGAATATGAGTAGCTAATTTTCTTAATCTAGGGTTTTGGTGGAACCCGTTAGGGGACAAACTTATGGTGATATTAATATAGTTTGGTTGATTGTTCATCTCTATTTGTTCAACTACGTTCTTATTGTAGCTAATTGAATGGCCATCAATTAGCTGTGCCTATTTAGTATGTATCTACTTGAGAGAGAGTGCATATTTAGGTAATTGTTTGAACAACATCACTCCCAGAGTATAGAAGAAAGTCACAACCGAGGGTTTATAAGTTGGATTAGAAATAACGATACTTCGGATGCAATCTAAAGCNAGTAATTGATAGTTATTATTATTGTCAGTAGAATTAGTAAAACATCAACAATTTATATTAAAAAGTCTTGAGAGAATTGATTGAGTAAAAGTTGCGTATTCTAAAGACTTGATTGATACGTAAATTCCTTGTGGGATCGACTCTGGGCATAATACCCCGGATTGTATTTGGAACGCCCGTTTAGTCTTTTATTAGACATAGTTGAGCGTGATCAGTGGTTTTGATAAACCTCATAGGACACTCCATACAAGTAGTGCCTCCAAATCATAAGAGCATGAACAATCACCGCCAACTCCAAATTGTGCACAGGGTAATTCTTCTCATGAACCTTCAGCTGGCGCGAAGCATAAGCAATAACTCTCCCATCCTGCATCAATACACACCTCAAGCGAATGCGCGAGGCGTCGCAATATATTGTATACATCCCAGAACCGGAAGACAATACTAGAACTGGTGCTGTGGTCAATGCTGACTTGAGATTCTGAAAGCTCGCCTCACACCCGTCGGACCATCTGCACGGGGCATTCTTCTGAGTCATTAGCCAATGGAGCTGCAATAGAAGAGAACCCCTTCATAAATCGACGATAATAGCCTGCTAGGCCCAAAAAGCTCCTGATCTCTGTAGATGAAGTAGGACGCGACCAACTCTTAAATGACTCGATCTTCCAAGGATCAACCTTGATTCTCTCTCCAGATACCACCTGCGAGCAAAGCCTCGCACCTACGAAAATGGACTGGGGAGCCTGGGCCCGCACTTGCGGAGCGGAGACCGCACCTGCAGAACTTTGTCAGCACCTGCGTGAATTGGCCAGACCACTGGGGGTTGCACCTGCGAGGCTGGGACCGCAGGAGCGGTCCCGCACCTGCGACTGGTCCACTGCACCTGCGGCCGAACCAGAACAGGTGCACCAGTAGCTGTTTCAGCTAGTTTTTGGCCTCGTGTGGTGTCTGGGAGGCCCTAGGCCCACCCGAGCCCCGTCCAAATATACCAACAAGTCCCAAGTTATAATACAAACCCGCTAGAGCCTTCAAAACACCAAAAACAACGCTAAAACTATAAATCAAACCTCATAACCCCAAGAACAAAACTTAGGAACTTTAAGTTTTCTAGACTTCGCTAACAATGCGCCTAACCGACCTATATAACTCGGAATGACACCAAATTTTGCAAGCAAGTCATAATTAACATAATGGAACTATTCCCGGTCTTGGAATTCATTTCTGACTTAGATAATACAAAAATACATCCCAAACCAAAATAGGAACTTAAGGAACTTCTTATTTCAATATTGGGCGCCGAAATGCCCCCGGCTCATCAGAAACCCATTCCGAACATATGCCCAGGTCCTAAATCATCACACGAAGTTACCAGAACTGACGAAACAAGATTTTGAGGTTGTTTACCCAAATTGTTGACCAAAGTCAAACTTGGCCTTAAAGGACAACCTTAAGGAACCAATTGTTCTTATAGCACTCTAAACACCTCTGAATCCCGGACCACTAGTCCCCCGCAAGTCGTAAATCATAATAAGCCGTTATGGGAAGTTTCATTTAGGGAAACGGGGTCCGATAACGCAAAACGACCGGCCGGGTCGTTACAGATCTATTACCACATTTTCACTATCCTTCAAAAATTTTAGCTAATGATAATAATCCATCCACAATTTAGGGTTACTCAAACCCCAGCTGGATCCTAATACCAATCCTTCTCTTAAACTATATTTGCTAGCTCCCATATGGCATACTTAAAATGGGTTTGGTCAATTGTATTTATTTCTGTTACTATTGATATTCACTCAAATGCTTATATTTCTCTTCATGAATTGTAAATACCGACACCTTGCTTCTTTTACCTATTGAAACTTATACTACCTTCTGATTCTCTTATTGCTTTTTACCATATGGATGGATAGATATTCACGCCTTATGGCTCCTTACCAAGAAGCTTACACGTCTTAGTACACACATAATCTATTGAAGACCTTACATTTACTTATTAAAAGCATGATGCAAAATCGAGTTCCTCTAACTCAACTCTTCCACGAACACATTCAATCTCTTACCAACTGCCTTTGTGGAAGTAGTATCGTTGTATTACGGATAAAGTAGAATTTAGGAGTTTGAATTCTTAAAAATGAGCTCTACCACACGATTTACAGTAAGAAGAAAGAGTGACAATACTAAATTCCTTATAGCCTCCTGCTTATAAGTGTGGTGCACAACACACCCATAAATAAGACTCTACTACACACGACTTGTAGACTCCCTAGGACAGAACTGCTCTGTAACACTTTTGTCACGACCCAAACTGATGGGCTGCGATAGGCACCCATTGCCTACCCAACCGAGTACCAACATAATGTATCTTTCTTATCACACCATCATGGGTAAATGGGCCAGAAGGGTCATCATGAGATAGCCAGAGTAGAACATAAGGGAATAGTAGACATAGGACGACCCAACATAATATAGAAACTTATACATGTGACATATGGGTCTATAAGGCCGACATGAACATTCGTACATTCAAAGCCTAGGCCGAAAATTCCATACATGTATCACACATGACATCTGTCTACAAGCCTCTAAGAGTACATAAACGTCATAAAGGTCAGGACAAGGCCCCAACATACGAATCAACACATTTCCAAATCATACTGACCAAATATGCAACTCGGTAGCAAGTGAAGTACACCAACACCTTCCGCTGAGCATATAGCCTACTAGGAGGACTGCCAACCTGACTTTTAGGACTGCGGGCATAAAACATAGCATCCGCAGGAAAATGGGAAGTCAGTACAAACAAAGTATCGAGTGTGTAAGGAATGAAAAGTAGTATATAAAAGACATGAAATAAATATGGAGTAAAGTACTCAACATGTAAGTCTGAGTAGCTATCATGCATATGCATGTAAATGTAATATCACGCATAGGTATATGCGTACATAACATAATCAAACCTCTGAGAGATTCCCATCATATCATCTCGGCCTCTGTGGGAAAAATCATCAACGTATACCAACTGATCAGGCGGTGGTGCGTATATAACGCCATAACTTATTCCCATAACCCATGTACATATACTATACGCATATATAACACCATATGGTCATGGGTAAATATACATGTATAAATGAATGCAATGCATAATGAAGTAATTCAATAAGATCTCTAAGAATGTCATGTGATCCATGACCAGACTTTATGATAGTAGGACATATAGGGAATCAAGAACATAGGCAACCCTACTACTTCTATGAATAAAATTATTTGTCAAACTTGTGTGCTTCCTCATTTCGTCGTATCATATGGATCATGCCAAAAGGAATTAAGGGATAGCCTTAACATACGTGTATCATATCTTCCTTATTACTCAACCAAGCTCAACAAACTTTCTTGCATCTACAGCAAGTGAAATGATATTGCCAATAACATATAATGCCATACCATCGTATTTCGCTAGTTATATGTCTTAAGGAAAATCGGGCAGAAACTCCCTTATTTTTAATACATTCAAAATACCACTAAGGGTCATCAACTATCCAACAACAACAACTATAACCAACAACATCAACAACAACAATATAGTCCAATGTGAGTTTCTCCGATGATCCTAACAAAGATATTGAACGGCAAGCTCGTTTTTACTAATAACAAGATATAAATTGAATCCAACTCTAACTACATAAATTAGTTTACAACCTTCAGAACATCATACTTATATGTACTATGTTATATGTAATTCAAAACATCCACAAAATGCATGCTAAAACAGCCCCATACGTCTAGCACCTTAATTTTTATCGTCAATCACTTGTTTTTCATCTTTTCTTCTTCAATAAACTTAATTAACACCTAGAAAAGATTAAAAACAGCAGTCACAACCTTATAAATTTATTTCTCACAATTTCTAGCCACCAAAAACCATATATTTTGGCCACAAAATAGTCCAACCAAAAAGACAACCATATCTCATGTTCGTTCAAGTGCTTTCTTATGGTTTTTCACTTAAAAAACACAACCAACACAAGATTAAACTTAGGTACAATGAAGAAGATGTTATAAATACCTTGGAATGCAGCTAAAACTCGAAACCCTGTCTCAATTATTCTCACAAGAGCCCTCAGTCACACCACAACATCATAGAATCATTCTCTTGTAGTATTTAACACATTTGATGATGATTTGAGTTGATTTTCCTCAAGTTTGATTCTTGGGATATTGAGATATGTTATGGAGGGTTTTGGAGAGCTTTTGTACGAAATTTGTGTGAGAAATGACCGAAATGAGGCTGAAACATCTTTTAACAGATGTAAGATCGGTGGCCGTCCCAAGTGTGTCCCAACGGAGCTGGTTGGGCAGTCTCGCAAAAATGCGGATATCTCTCTACTCCGACATCCTATCGATGAACGGTTTAATTCGTTGAGAACTAGACTCGTGGATATTCAATTTTATATGAAGATAATACCTTAATTCCATATATATTGGGACAAACAGAATCTACATTTGACCTAATTTACCGCACATTTATGAATATAACTTGTTATGAGCTTTGCCAACTTTTGTTCCAAAAATTGCTTGAATTCAAAGCATAATGCATGGCTATCATGCAACTAAAAAAACTCATAACATAACCTACTTATAAACTAAGCACCCTAGTTTCACCCCAAAAGTACATGTTATAACATTCTAACTTGTCAACTTTTGACGAAACTTATTTTCTTCAATATGTTTAGCTTCTAAGCCTTTCAACCCTTTTGGTACTTGTTATCCGTGATCATAAAGATATTTAACCTCCATTATAAGATTATTAACTTTCTTTATGTACTTTAGATGATCTCACTTCAGAGCTTACATCAATTAACATATGACGTTCTCTCACGTACAAAACTATAGGGTGTAACATAGGTAAGCCTAACTCTTAACATTTATTATAAATAGTAAAAAATGATATAATGAAACATGGTTTATAATAATGCAGAAATTGTATTAATATATGACAAAATGATAATGGTCAACATAACTTCGTAGATCTATGTAGTACATAGTCACGAGCTGTAATTGAATACACTATATATCTTAATACCGTATAGCCTGAAACACATAAACACTAGAAATGAAACAAGGAGCGTGACACCGAGGCTTGCGGTCGGATCATGGAAGGATACCTTGAAGTCTATGATTGTGAGATGTTTCAGTGCCGATCAGTCTGGTCTTAGGTACCTATATCTGCACAAAAATTTGCAGAAGCATAGTACGAGTACACCACAATGATCGTTCAAATTTGACCTCACTTCAAGCCTAATGAACTTTCAATTTTCAAAACTCGTACCGAACCATATCAAATAAACTTCGAATAATATCAAGTTTTGCAGTCAAGTCCCAAATGACACAATGGATATATACCAACTCCAATAACTGCAATTCAAACCCGAGATCAACAAATCCAGTTCTTGATCAACCCCATCAATCTTCTAAACCTTCAACTTTCCAACTTTTGCCAATTCAAGTCAAAATAACCTAGGAACCTCCAAATCTAAATACGAACATATGCCTTAGTCCAAAATCACCATACAAAGCTATTGGATCCATCAATAAACTATTATGGGGGTCTTCTACATGTACTCCAAACTCTAGTATACTCTTACAACTTAAGCCTTCAACAAAGGGCCTAAGTGTCCTAAATCAACCTAGAACTCCCTTGAAACAAAATCAACCACCCTGAAAAGTCACATAATCACAAAGACGCATATTTAAATCATCAAATAGGGAAAATGGAGATAAGATACTAAAAAACGACCGGCTACGTTGTTACATTATCTCACATGCTATTAATTCTTCTATATGTGTGACATGATTTGAGTTGAGTACTGTGAGATAAATCATTGAGATTTGAGCAATCAATGATTGTGCTTGAGTCATAGAGCCAATTTGGTACTAATTTTAAGGTGACACCTATAACGGAACTCTCATTGGGTTGAGTGGTATTGACTATGAGGTGATGTGTGCACTAGGCCCATATTAGCTTATGTTATATTAATTGTTGACTTAGATCCGATCAATGCTTGCGTAAGGACCCGCACCTTCAGACTTAGGTAACAACCGTAGATGCAGGCACGTAAGTGATATATGTTAATGTTGAGGGCTCGTGTCAGGCACCCGTACAGGGATGAGTGTTGTTGTGTGTGTTAAAGTAAGGGAAATTGTGGTAGGCACTGTATACGTTCTGAGATTTGATATACATGATGATTTAATTTTGATATCGTTGATTCTGGCATGTATATTTGTCATGCAGGTACCGGGTTGTGATTTCTTCCTTCATGCCCATTGGTACTTGATGTCTATATTGATGTGTTGAACTTGAAATCACCATTAAATTGATAAAAACCCATATTTTGATGACTTATGTGAAAGAATATAAGCCTTAACTACTATTCTTCAAAAACATACCTATTTTCTTGGCATTGATGAAAGGGTTGAATTTAATACTGCTTGAGCTACTTTTCTTTACAATTTTTATTCTATTATTCTATCATTGTTTGTTATTTATTGGGATTTTGGACATTCCAAAGATCATCACTTTTCAGTCGTATGTTAGGCTTATTACTTTTTGAATACATGGGGTCGGTTGTACTCATGCTACAATTTGATCTTTATGTGCAGATCCAGGCAGTGCCGAGAGCAGTGATTGTTAGTAGGTGGCACCGATACCAGTTCTTGGAGATTTTGAGGTAGCTACTGATTCCTTTCATAGGCCTCGATGTCCCTTTATGCTTTGTTTATGCTATCACTTTTCTATCTTTCAGACAGTTATGTATTATGGATTACACTCTGTGTTTGAGTTATGTAATGCTCATGTATTCGGTGACATCGAGTAATGGGATGGTTTTAGTTGTGTTATTGTTATTGACTTCAGTGGTTTATGATTATTTCGCTGTTGAGATTCATTTATTTCAGTTATTTATGTTTGTTGCTAATTATTAAATATTGGCTTTCCTATCAAGTGTTTTTCGGCACCGTTACAACTTTGATAGGAGTTTGGGCCATGACGAATGCATATGATTTTTCAATAGATATATTGCATTTGAATTATCATAAATCTACGGAACTTTATTTCTTGCTATTCCACGAAATTAGAGATTATACAAGGAGCTGACATATTCCACTAGTGCTTTATTTGTCATCCCTATCATGTACATCTATATCTAAAAAAATCTTCTAATTTGAAAATGTTAGAATGACGACATCATAATCCATATGAAGTTGTTCCGACAAGATAGCGAACAATTCTTTTGACTGCTGTCAAATGCGATTCTTTAGGAGTTTACTGGACCTGGCACATTTGCAAATGCGGAACATGATATCCAGTTGACTAGCAGCTAAGTAGAGTAAAGAACCATTCGTCCCACGATACTTGGTTTCATCCATAGTTTTTCCTCCTTCATCCTTATCTAAGGATTATGCTGGAGTAGATGGTGTTCCGATTGCTTTTGCATTTTCCATGCCAAACTTCGATAATTTTCCTGGTATATTTTCTTTGGCATATGAATATACCTTCCTATGATTTATGAAGTTCAAGTCCAAGGAAGAAAGTGAGTTCTCCCATCATACTCATTTCAAATTCGTTTTGCATAAGATTTGAGAAGTCCTTGCATAAATCAGGGTTAGTGCTTCCAAATATAATATCATTAACGTAAATTTTAATAATAAGGTTAATTGATAAAGATCGCTTGATGAATAAGTAGTTTCTATCTTTCCTCTTGCAAAGTCATGATTTTCTAGAAAAGAACTTAGCCTCTCATACAAAGCTCCAAGAGCTTGCTTAAGACCATATAATACTTTAGATTGTTTGAAAACATGATAAGGAAAATGTGAGTTTTCAAAAACTGGAGGTAGTTTAATGTCGGCCTCCAAATTTATGAAACCATTTAGAAAAGCAGTTTCAACTTCCATTTGGATAAGTTTAGATCCTTTGAAAGCTTCATAGGCCAGAAGAATCGGGATAGACTTTAACCTAGAAACTAGTGCAGATGTTTCATCATAGTCAATTCCCTTCTGTTGTGAGTATCTTTGAGCAACTCGGCGAGCCTTTTTTCTCATCACTCCACCTTTTACATTTAGCTTGTTTCTGAATACCCATTTGGTGCCTAATAAGGATGCATTCTTGGGTATGGGAACTAAGGTCCAAAATGACTCATTTTAAATTGGTCAAGTTCTTCCTACATTGCTTGTACCCAACAATTATCTTTGAGGAATTCATCATCTTTCTTTGGTTCCAATTGAGAGACTAGTGGGATGTTTCTTTTGTGATTTAATGCAACTTTGGTTTTTAATCCTTCATTTGGATTTCCTATGATAAATTTTTGAGGAAATTCAAGCTGAATAAATCCATTTGGAATTACTTCGGGATTTTTGATAGTCGACACCTTCTGCCTTTCCTTCTATTGGGATGTCTCCACATTAGTGGACTCCAGCGCTTCTTTAGTGTGACTACTTTGGTTATCAGAGTTTTGACATCCACAGATTCCTTGGACGTCTAGGTTGGCTTCTTCAATAGATGTATTAATGCCTTTCTTGTCCATGGGATAGTATCATCAAATACTACATAAATTGATTCTTCAATGCACAAGGTTCATTTATTATAAATTCTAAATGACCTTCTTGTAGTAGAGTATCCATGATATATACCTTCATCACTTATTTGATCGAACTTGCCTATACTATCTTTACCATTGTTATGGATCAAACATTTGTAGCCAACAAGGTAAAAATATCTAATATTGGACTTCTTACGATTCCACAACTCGTACGGAGTCTTTTTAAGGGTTGGTAGAATGAGATATCTATTTAAAATATGACAAGCAGTACATACTGCTTTTGCCCGAAATAATTTGGTAAAAAGTGTTCAATGATCATTGTTTTAGCCATATCTGCAAGGTGCGATTTTTCCGTTCAACTGCTCCATTTTGTGGTGGGAATATTGGTGATGAAAAGTTATGTCCGAAACCTGCTAATTGAAAAATACTTCTAACATCTTTCTTTCAAATTCTCCTCCATGATCACTCTTATAGATGATATATAGTATCCCTTTTCTCTCTACACTTTCGTATGAAAAACTTCAAAAATTTTCAAAGCATCATCTTTCTGAGAGAGAAATATTACATAGGTAAAACGTGAATATTAATTCTTTACCTTGAAAATGGTAATTACAATTATATTAGATTTTTTGGCTCTAAAAATATGTGATCTATTTTAATACCAGTTGTTTAAGTAGTAGTTGCCAAGTGAAAGGTAAGAAAATGAGATGAGAGCGAAGGATAACAAGATTGTGCAAACCGAGCAGGTGAGAGATGGGGTCTGGAGCTTGGTCGAAATTGGCTTCGAGGTCGAGGTCGAGCTCGAGAGCTTGGAGGGTGGGAGTCGAAGAGGATACAATAGTATTGGAGGCCTCGAAGATGACCTCTTTATGATCAATAACAAGTAATAAATGAAGAACAATTAATGAACACAATAAATGAGAAACAATAAATCAATGGAGCAATTGTAAAGAATGTTTTTAGTTTTAAGAGCAGAGAATGTTCTTGTTCTTATATTCAATATCATGTGTCTTACAAAATAACAAGGTTCCCCATTATATATGAGGGGGAATCCCAACATAGTACGTGTGTAATTATTACAGAGATAGATTTTTGGTACAACCATTTAATGTCACGGTACGGGTTTGTACTATTTTGTATACTTGGTCATCTTTAACCATGTGCCTTTTGAGAATTTCCCGCCTTTACATGTTGGTCTTTGATTTGCACTTCCTCGAGGTCGAGGATCCTCGACATGCCTCCCTGATGCCATAACTCGAGCTACTTTGAGCCTTCTAAGTGCCGTAATGATCATAAAATCAGGCTGTCTTATTTTATCCGTATACAGACAGTCCTCGCGTTTCTTAGAATGAAATGATAAGAAATTGTCTTGAATTATTTCCTCCTCGATATCCCTATTTTGACGTCAGTGGCCTCAGAGCATTAAATGACGTGACACAAAAAGCTGCGCAGAGGTCGCCGTCAACATAATTATCGAGAAGCCCACGAACCGCGATTAGTTCGACATTTCATCTTCAAACATGCCCAAAGGGATTCTATAAATACTTCAATCACTTTCCTTTTCATAATTTTACAACATCTTCAAATCTTCAGACTTTTACTAAGTGTTCTCTACTTTCATACTCTTTCTGCGTTTTCTTCTCCATCTTCTTTCTTCAAAACTCAGTTATAACCATGTAAAAAACTTCCGAAATGGTACCTCAAAATAAGGGAGCCACTTCTTCATTGTGCCCGTCTAAGGGCAAGTCAAAAAATCTTTCTACCATCGAGCAGTGCATCCCTGGTCCTTTCGACCCCGTCTCCGATTTCGAAATTGAAAAACCCACTTCTACACCTGGCCAATGAGAGCCCATGGCTCCATATATAAGCGTAGTATCCGATACAGAGAGGGTAACACATGACTACCATTGAGGGGAGGCGGCCCGAGCAGATATCCCTACAGTTGACGAAAGCATAGTCACGTATAAGGCTGTCTTTCTCAGCGTATATACATACCCTTTTACTTTAGGCCCCATAGATTTTTCCTCTACACCGATTGACCCGGTGATTCTCGACATTTGTCGTCGGTACCGAGTGACACTCAGTCTTTATCCTTCTTTTTGGATGATTGTATATATGATTCGAAACATTTTCAGCATGTTCGAGGGAATGACTTTCACCCTCGACCACATGATCAGATTGTACAACCCTCGTCTCTTCCATGGGGGAATGATTAAGATGTACCGTCGATCATCCAAGGATTTTTTTTTCCTGCATCGACGAGGATAAAGATCGGGGATGGAGGAGCCGATTTGTTAGAATCAGAACCCCGGACATCATCCATGTTGACAGAATGCCATTCCCGGAGGAATGGAATATGAAACGTAAGTATCCCCGTATTGAGTATGTTTTACCACCTTTTTTTCTCTTTGAATGATTTTCTTCTAATTGTGCAGCCACTATTTGGTTTCACAGGGTGGTCTAGGACCTTCCAGGGTGGATCAAAATTTTGGACCCCGCTTTTCCATAAAACAAACGCGTGTGGCACGATTTTTCTAAAACATGGTGGCATGATAAGATCCACGATATGCTCGCATTGTTTTTGTACCCTCATTATTTGTGAGCATTCTCCACGGTGGTCAGTTTGACACATCTCTCTTGTGCAGGCCTTGGGGAAGGCGTTTTGATGAGGCGTCCCCGTCCTGGTGAGGAAGAGGTTGCGAAAGCTGATAAGGACAAGAAAAGGAATTTGGAGGCCCCAGCGGGGTCTCAAAAATCTAAAAAAGTGAAGGCTCGGAAGCCCAAGACCGATGCTACGATCCTGTCCTCGATGGCTGCTGAGAGCCTGCGAGCTGAGGAAGAAAGTGACGATACCTGCCCTGTGGTATAAAGGGAAAAATGAAGCATTGATTCTTCGAGGATTTCTGGGCGGACGTCTGCTAAGTTGGAGGCGGCCGATGCAGACCCACCCTGTGCAGAGGAGACCCTCGAGGAGGGTTCAGGTGATGTCCCCAAGCCACTTGTCGGACATGGCACAATCCGTGTCGGTGAGTTCGAGGGGGATGCCTCCGAAATTTTTTAGGGGCGAGAGGAAGCCTCGATGGAGGCTGATGTTGCCAGTGGCTTTCAATCGGGCCCGTTGTTTTCTCTAGGGGAGATACGAGATGCCCAAGACAGGATGCCCCCGGTTTGGGGACCTCTTGTGGAGAGGATGACACATTCAGAGATTATTTTGAAGGCGTTGAGAAGGAGACCGATGTCAATGCCTCTGTTGCCCTCGAGGAGCTGAGAGGCTCCAAATGTAGGTGACTTTCTTGAAATAATATGCTACTCTTCGACTTTCTATCATTGCTTTCTAATCTTCTTCCTTTGTGTTTTAGGTCAAGAAGTTGTATGACCAAGCCTTCTCCGAGATGAAAGATGAGTTGACGCACCTTGGAGAGGAGCTTGAGAAGCTTATATTGGAGTCGGTTCAGCTGGAGGCTCTGTGGGCCCCAAAAGAGGATGAGTTGATCAACCTCTGGGCAGGCTCCTAGAGAGCGCTCCAAGAGAGGGCTGACTTCGTCAAGCAGGTACTCGAGTACCCATAATTTTTATTTTTCTCTGCCATATTTGGTGCTGATTAGCTCATCTTCTACGTCTTTCAGATTAGGCAGAAGGACGTCCTAGTGGGGCAGCTCCGAGGGGATGTTGAGCCAAAGATGCCAAAATCCTTGAACTAGCGCGGCTGAATGATGTCGTGGCGTCGAAGAAGGACACACTTCGGGAGAAGCTATCTTCGATTCAAGACCTTCTTCGAGGTGCCCAGGAGGAGGCTGCTGCATTATCTGTTCCCAAGTCTGTGGCTGATGAATTCGTCACTTCGTAAAAAAGGGATGTTGCTGCCGTAAAAAAGCCAGGAGGCAAGCCTTCGAGGAAGCGTGTGCTAAAGGCTCTGATATTTCTGCCGAGATCGAAGAAGTCAGGGCCTTGGAGGAAGAATCAACAATTTGGACTACGTCAGATGAGGGCTCTGAAAGTGGCTCAGGCAGCAGTGAAGACGAAGAGTAGATTTACCTACTGTTTTGATTTTTCCCTTTTTTGTACATGGGACCCTCGAGGAGAGCTTTTGTAGAAATACCCTTGTAAATATATTTTTGGAATAAAATATCTCTTTGTTTCATATATCCCAAACTTTTCCCTGCAATGCTTATGCAAAAGTCGAACTTCAAGCTTCGACTTTAGCTCGTTCAAACCCGAACTTGCAATAATAGAGCACCTCGAGAGCGGACACCTTCTCGAGGCTAGGTCGGAATGGGGTTTTTGATCCCTCGAATGCAGTATGACAGTGTCATTCATATGACATGACCGTGAATTAATAACTTTGCGATAATTAATTTGCCGCTGGAACACTTCCCCAAAAGTTATAATAACTTTACCAGAATTAATTGGCCTTCAAAGTAGTTGAACAGTCGCCGCTTGTTCTATATATATATACTTTCTTCCTCTTCAGTTTAAGTCTTGCAGCTTTGCAAAACAAGCTTTCTCTTTAACGTTCTCTTCCTTTTCTCATCTTGCGAAACTATTTGAGCTTTCTTCCTCATTGCCTTTGTTAAAGAATTTTTGGTTGCCGTGCCCAAATCCTTTCATAAAGAAGAGGAAAACCTTAATTATGCATCTTGCCCGGCCAGTGGTACACCGCAGGTGTACGACGCGTTAACCTCGAGATGCTTTACTTTGAAGAAATACTTTGCACTAGAGAAACCCTTTGATGCTCCGGGCCATCGAGATAATGCATCGAGGATTATCCGATTGATTGAAAAAAACAACCTCGTGGCTATGAGGAGAGATTGCAGGTGGAGAGAGAATGTGATGGTGCAGTTACCTTCCCGGAAAAAGAACATTATGGCTTACATGGAAGGATTCTTGAACGTGTTTACGTACCCTTTTACATTGGGTCCCCTCAACCGCCTTGTGCTCGAATTTTGCAAAAGGTATCGTGTCACTCTGGCTCAAATTCATCGGTCCTTTTTGAGGATAGTGAGGATGATGGGGTACTTTACTGAAAAGGCTAAGCTCGATTTTACCATTAGCTACCTTATGAGATTATATCGGCCTTAGCATTGTCGAGGCCTGATTGCGTTACGACGCCAATCCACCAAGCCTTTTTTTGCTAGTGATGACGCGGATTGGAACCAATGATGGATGAGTCGATTTGTCCGAGTGAGGACAATCGACATCATTCCTCTAGAGTTCATGTTGTTCCCCGAAAAATGGAACTTCCAACGTAAGTACTATGTCGTACCTTAGTGCCCTTTACTTTTGTTGATTTATAATAATGTTTCTTTTTCTCTTTCTCAGCAGTCTCGTGGATGCCGGAAGAGATCCTCGATCTTGCAGACTGGACTCGGAGGCTAGCAGTTTCATCGTCCTATGATGAACGTAAGTTGCGAAATCTATCGAAGGGTAGATGGGAAGCAAAGCACCACGGTATGAGCCATGTTATTGCCTTTTGAGGAATTGCTTCCTTTTATGCTTATTAACTCCACTACCGCAGGTGTTGGTGGATTCTCGAAGATGAGACCATGCCCCTTTGAGGAGAGGGAAGGGTCGTCGGCTTCATAGTTGAGGGAGGATAATAAGAGGAAAAGGTCCTCGATGTATGAGGACATTCTCAATGAGGCGGGGCCTACGTGGAGATACAAAGGAGATGTCGTCGGTGAAGAGGATTTTATATGCGTTAGTTACTCCATGGATATCAGCTCTCCTCGGGAGGGTGGTTCTTCATCTATGGCTCGAACCAGGGGCCCTCCCGAGGTTTCCGATCCTACTGGTCCTGGGATCTCTAGCCTCAAGGGAGAGGTTCGACGAGACGGAAGGAGCAAGAGTCTTTCCCCGTCGTCTGCTTCCTCCCTTGAAGGTACTTCGAGGGACGCTCGGAGCAAGGGGCCACCTAAATCAATTGGGGTCTCGAATGATCATATCCCCATCAAGAGCCGTTCAACTGGGGTCGGTAGGACCAGGACACTAGATGCATGCCCGACTTTTGAAGAGGCTCAGTGGCTCTACTCCGTGGTGAGTTTTGGCTGATTTTTCGGCTTTTCAACTATGTATTTTTATCCATTGACTGAAGCTTCTTTTCCATATGCCTTTGATAAGCTCAAGTTCGAACTGCTTTTGTTGTGAGGCCAAGTAACAAGAAGCTTTGGTCAAGGGAAAATCACTCAAGCTTCTTTGAAATTAGAAGACGAAAGAGTTGATACATCTTCGATCAGAGATGCATCGAAGTCAAACCTACGAAGGCAATATCGAGCATCAGGTAACCCTTATCCTGAAGGAGTACATGCTTCCTTTCCCATTTTTGGGAACTAATGTTTCAGTATTTCAGCTGCACAGTAAAACGGAAGCGCTTGAATGCCTTTTTGGAAAAGTCGGGCAACTGAATTCTGAATGCGATGCGTTAAAGGTGCAGATAAGCGTTCATGTTGTGGCTTAAAGGAATGCCTTGGCCAAGGCCTCTGCAATCGAGGTACAACTTTGTAATGCTCGAGAAAGTAGCTCGAGAAAGTAGCTCGATTCAGACAAGCAAGATTGCCAAGCTTGAGACTGATCTTTTGACTATGAAGGCTGAGGTCGTGGATGCACGGGCTGAAGCTGAAGAAGTTCGAGCGAAGGCCGATAAGAAGGTGGACATTTATTTGGAAGATGATATTGATGCTCGGGTCGAGCTGAGAGGAGCCTTTGACATAGAGAGGAGGGGAAATGAGTATTCCCGATGCAGAACTTGGAGGGAAACCCTCGAAGTGATTCATGCTAGGGGCTTTGACCTCTCGGAAGAGATAAAGCAAGCCGAGGCGGATGAGATCGACGCCATGTTTTTCCTTCACTCTTGAGTCGATGTTGATATTTAAAGGACTCCGTGGGAGCTGGTCTGAAGGGCCGTCGAGGGAGCTGGTTCCGAGAGTGGACTAGATTTTTCTTTCTTCTCCTTTGTATAAAACAAATGTGGGAGAATTGTAAATGTACATTCGTAATACATATATATAAAATTCTTTGGTATTTATGTTTTGTTTGTCGATAATTAGCCCGATAAATTGTACTTCAAAATAAAACCCTTTGGGTTATAAGTTAGCCTTGAGGCTTTTTTAGGTTGGCCCGAGGGCTCTTACGCATTGGGCCGGTACGACCTTTGATGTAGCTGGCGACTTGGCTCTTACGCATTTGGTCGGTACGCCCTTTAATGTAGCTGGCGACTTGGGCTCTTACGTGTTTGGCCTTGAGGCGCTTTAGTTAACCGTTTAGGGCTCAGTATTCAAGTCGGGTTTTGACTAGAGCTCATCGACCCTTAGGTTTTTCAATCGGCCCTGAGGCTCTTTAGACTGGCGCTTAGGCTCTTACGTATTGGGTCGGTACGACCTTTAATATAGCTGGCGACTTGGGCTCTACGCGTTAGGTCGGTATGACCTTTAATGTAGCTGGTGATTTGGGATCTTACGCGTTTTGCCCCGAGGCGCTTTAGTTATCCGTTTAGGGCTCATTGTTCGAGTCGGGTTTCGACTCGCGCTCATCGACCCTTAGTTTTTAATTCGGCCCCGAGTCTCTTTAGACTGGCGTTTAGGCTCTATGCATTGAGTCGGTACGACCTTTTATATAGCTGGTGACTTGGGCTCTTACGCATTAGGTTTGTACGATCTATAACCTATTCTTTTCAAAGTTTATTTAAGTAATTGGAGACCTGTGATTTCTTTGCGACAGTTGAACGTCTCCAAGTCGCGTTAATTGTCCAAGCCTTATAACGGTGGTCATTGTATTTGGCCATGGCCTTTTAATCCCCGAGTGAGATAGCCTTGGTGTCTATATCGAGCTATGCCTTTTTAGGGGTCAAACAAGTTCGATATATAGCCTTGACTTTGATATTGGGATTATGCCTTTTTAAGGTCTTACAAGTTTGTACATGCCTTGCTTGAGGTCTTATACTTTTGATATTGCCTCATGGAGGGCATATGAGCTTGAAGTCGCCTGCCCTGAGGTCTTACGGCTTCGAGTTAGATAGCTCGAGGACATTCCACGAGTCGGAGCTAATATTGCCTCATGGAGGGATTATGTAGTTGGTATTGCCTTATGGATGGCTTATGTTGGTGCTTCACAGAGAGCTCATGAGCTCGAAGTAGTCGGCTATGAGATCTTATGGCTTCGAGTTTTTGATGACTCGATTGGGTGACTGTCGGGGACAATCCCCGCGTCGTCGAACGTTTTTGGCTTTGAAGCCGTAGTTTGTGAAAATTGCAAACTATTTGGTGTTGTCTCATCGAGGTTTTAGATTGTTGATATTGCCTCATGGAGGGCTTGTAGTGTTGATATTGCCTCGTGGAGGTCTGATGTTGTAGATGTTGCCTCATGGAGGGCTTACGTTGTTGATGTTGCCTCGTAGAGGGCTTATATTGGTGACTCGTGGATGCCCTATGAGATCGAAGTTGCCGGCCCTGAGGTCTTATGGCTTCGAGTTTTTGATGTCAGTCCCGAGTGTTTGGGAAATTTCTGGCCCTAGGGGCGTTTCTTGTAAAAATAGAAAACATTTTGACACGTGAAGTGCTTTGATGATAAAAAGATTCATCTCTTATTACTTGGTACAAGTTTACATTTTTCATCATCGAGGGTTTGATTATTCTATGTGGACATTGTTCATTCGATTGTTTGGTCCTACACATTGTTGTCTTGTCGAGACCCTCGTTGGCATATTTTAGTTTCTTCGAGGAGGTGATCTTCTTTGTGGATGCCTCTCAGTATTTGAGGTTGATTGAAGAGAATTCTTGAATACTTGTTGAGTCCTCCTTAGGTAGCATATAGATGTTCCCTCGTTAAAAACCTCGTCGGTAAAACCCATTTGGGATCAAATCCGACGTGAGGGAAAAAGAGCGAAACACATGCTTTAAAACCTAAGGCCTTTGGGCTGGAGAGTGCTTTGGTTCTATTCAATCGAACACCTGCACATAGGTTAGTGTAAAATGTGAAGGAAAGAGGGAGTGGGATGTACCTTAACGTTGGTGGTGTTCATGCCTCGATATGCTTCAATTACTCGTTCCGAGGACGCGACATGGTCCTTTGTTAGTTCACTCGAGGATGTAGTTTTTGATTGCTACCCGGTTATTTGCTTGTTTTTTTGGATACTTTGGTGTATAAGGTGCTGGTATTGGTGCAACATCGTGCACTGCAAATATTTCTTTTGCTGCGTGCTGTTCTTCGTACACTATTTTTAGTCCATCCCTCGTAGGAAACTTCATCATTTGATTAAGGGTCGACGATACCGCCCTCATACTGTCAATCCATGGCCTTCCAAGCAATGCATTGTATCTCATGACCATTTCTTTGACATGCATAGTACTGTCCATGTTCACTGGGAGGATGATCTCTCATTTCGTTGTCTCGCTCTCCATATTGAATCCGTTGAGGACTCGAGAGGCGGTCACAATTTTGTCGAGCAATCCGAGTTGCTCTACCACCCTCGACCTAATGATGTTGGCCGAGTTACCTGGATTCACGAGTACACGTTTAATTTGAAATTTATTCAAAAGAAAAGAAATTACCTGTGCGTCATTATAAGGTTGATACAAGGTCTCGATATCCGCTTCGCTGAATGAAAGAGCGTATTCAAGTATGTAGCTCCGAGTTTTCTTTTCCATGGTGATGTATATATTGTTTTCTTGAAAATGGGTCCCCGAGGGACGTCGACTCCACAAATAATCATTTCGATGATGTGTTGTGGTTCTTTTGTTTCATTTTTCTTGTTCGCCTCTCTCTCCCAAAATTGGTTTTTAGCTCGATCGCTCAGGAAATCTCGAAGGTTCCCTTTGCTAATCAGTCGGGCAACCTTTTCTTGAATATGTCTGCAATCCTCGGTCCTATAAATATGGCTACCGTGATATTCGCATATCAAGTTGGGGTTTCTCTGCGCAGGATCTGATAGCACGAGTCTTGGCCACCTGGTGTCCCAGATTTTACTTATGGCCGATACGATGTCTGAACATCGATGTTGATGTTGTACTCAGATAGCCGGGGCGCCTTTACCAGCCCCGCATGCCTGTCGAACCCTTCTTTGTTCAAGAGCCCTCGAGGATTCTGGCCTCAATATATCCTTTGGTCACTTCTAGGTATGTTAAGCCTTGGGATACTCTTCCGATTTTCTATATACAGTTCATACATTTCTCTACTTGGCCTCGGCTCTCTTTCTAGAAGCCTTGATTCGTTTATTAAGATCCTGCTGGGATATACCGAGCCCGAGAAGGCTTCTAATTAGTCATCCTCAACTCTAATCTTTGACTGATACATGTTTTGCATATCCTCCCACACTACAGCGGGATACTCGATCATGTTTTTCTTCAACTGCTTTGAAGTTAATGAGCTTCATTCATTCAAGCCCTGAACGAAGGCTTGTACAGCCAAATCATCGGAGACCGGAGGTAATTTCATCCGTTCAAATTGGAAGCGGGATACGAACTCCCTTAACATCTCATTCTTTCTTTGTTTGATTTTGAAGTCGTGAGACTTCCTCTTAGCAACTTTGATGGCACCAGCATGTGCTTTCACAAAAGAGTCTAACATAATGGCAAACAAATTTATCGAGTTTGGGGGAAGGTTATAATACAACATCATGGCCCCTTTGGACAGTGTTTCTCAAACTTTTTTCAATAAGACGGATTCAATCTCATCATATCTTAGGTCGTTCCCTTTGACAGCACAAATGTAAGCAGTAATGTGCTCATTGGGGTACGAGGTACCATTGTACTTCGGGAGGTCGGGCATTCTGAATTTCTCCGGGATGGGCTTCGGAGCTGCAATTGATGGAAATGGCTTTTGTACTAACTTTAGTTAATCTACACCCTTCTGAATCGGGGGTGCGCCTGGGATTTGATCAACCCTCGAGTTATAGGTTTCCACCTTTTTGTCGTTAGCTTCTATCTTCTTTTCGCCCGATTCAATCTTCTTTGTGAAGTCCTCGAGCATCTTCATAATGGTGGGGTCGGTTGCTGACTCATTATTGCTTGACCTTTCAGGTGCTTATTCAACTCGAGGAGCCATTTCTTGTGGTGTTGTGATTGGACTTCTCTAATGGCTTTGTAGCTGAGCAATAGCCACCTGCTGTGCTTGCAACATCTTAGAAATGACGTGAAGTCTAACCTCCCTTTCCTTTTTAGCAGAGGCTCTCTGTGCTTCATGCTGGTCTCCATCGCGCACACTCCCGTCTGTATGAGAGCTTACATCGACATGTTGAGCGTTGCGTGAGCCTTCATCGACGGGGATTTTCACTAGTTCCCCCTCAAGGGTTTACGGTGGTACACCGGCACCTGAAACAGGTGCGCCGTTCTCTCCATGATCCTCAGGACCATTGTTTTCATGTGAATTTACTAAATTAGACATTTTTTTACCTGAAATTGAAGATTCTTGGACGAGAAAAAGTGTAAAGAATAACTGGTGTTTTTAGAAAACCAGCACTAAAATAATCAGTATTATTTTTAGCCCCACGGTGGGCACCAGACTATTTACCTTGAAAATAGTAATTACAATTATATTTGATTTTTTGGTTCTAAAAGTATGTGATCTATTTTAATATCAGTTTTTTAAGCAGTAGTTGCCAAGTGAAAGGTAAGAAAATTAGATGAGAGCAAAGGATAACGAGATTGTGCAAAGCAAACCGAGCAGGTGAGAGATGGGGTCTCGAGCTTGGTCCAAATTGGCTTCGAGGTCGAGGTCGAGGTCGAGCTCGAGAGCTTGGAGGGTGGGGGTCGAAGAGGATACACCAATATTGGAGGACTCAAAGACAACCTTTTTATGATCAATAACAAGTTATAAATGACGAACAATAAATGAACACAATGAATGAGAAGCAATAAATCAATGGAGCAATTGTAAAGATTGTTTTTAGTTTAAAGAACATAGAATTTTCTTTTACTTGTATTCAATATCCTGTGTCTCACGAAATAACAAGGGTCCCCTTTATATATGAGAGGGAATCCCAACATAGTACATGTGTAATTATTATAGAAAGAGATCGCTGGTACATCCATGTAATTCCACGATACGGGTTTGTACTATTTTACGTACTTGGTCAGCTTTAACCATGTGCCTTTTTGGAATTTCCCTCATTTCCATGTTGGTCTTCGATTTGCGTTGCCTCGAGGTCGAGGATCCTCGACATGCCTCCTTGATGCCACAACTCGAGCTACTTCGAGCCTTATGAGTGTCATACTAATCATAAAATCGGGCCCTCTGATTTTAGCCGTATACAATAATCGACAATAAAAGAATCATATCTCTTACCACCAATGCGAGCAGTAGTAATTGGACCGAGTAAGTCCATATGCAGAAGCAGAGGTTTAGAAGTAGAAACTATGTACTTGGATTTGAAAGTGGACCTAGTTTGCTTATCAAGTTAACAAGCATCACATATATGGATTTTTGAGAAGTTGAATTTTGGAAGTTCTATGACCAAGTCATGCCTCGACAGTTTTTCAATTAGGTTCATGCTAGCACACAAAGCTTCTTATGCCATATCCAAGGATCATCAGTAATAAAAGCTAAACATATAAGGCTTTCTATATTTTTAAATCAATCAATAATGTAAATATTTCCATACCCTTTTCTGTGTAAGATTATTTTACCTTATTCGTCTTAAACAACACAACCTTTTTTCTTGAATTTTACCTCTTACCCAGAGTCACATAGTTGACTGATTCTCAGCAAATTGTGATTCAGACCATAAACTATATATACTTTTGTGATGTCACATTTGTTGTTGAATGGAATTGTCTCGTTCCTATTATCTTCTCTTTTGAATTTCCTCAAAATATAACGTTTCCACGAACAAGATATGTGACTTCATTGAATAGCTTTTTGTCACCTGTCTTGTGACAAGAACATGCACTATCAACATACTATTTTCCTTATGAGTCTTCTTGTGTTGTTCCTAAAAACAAGATTATTACTTTCTTGTAGGTACCCAAGCTTTATTGGGTCCTTTTCTGTTGGGTTAAGAAGTAGAGGAGTTTTTTTTGGGTCTACAAATCTACATCTTGTTAGAAAATTGAATCTTGCATGATGAGTACATATGTCTAGGTTTACCGCAATAATGGTAGGATGGAATATATTCCTCTGGAGTAATAGATGTATGAGTAGAATGATTATTCATAGATTTTTCATTCATAGGTGTTTTCTTATGACTTAGGAGTCGACTGGTTAGACATGGATGAGTTATGACCGGTGGACTTACACAGGCCATTAAGTTGCATTTGTAACTCCTGAACTTGTTCGTGGAAGTCATCTCTTTCAAGCTCACAAACTTCAAGTTTAAGTTCACAGTCCTTCTTTTTCTCGATTTAGACTCTTTAATTCATTTGTACTTTTTTGAAACTCTTTTAGTGTCAAGTCTAGACTGTCCTAGAGTTCATTACTGTTTTTACAATTATAGGGTCTTACCTCGCTTGCCTTGCCGCGAGCCATGGAGTAGTTATTTGTTATGTCTTCAGTATCATCTTTTTAAAGGTCTTCATCCGTCTAGTTAACCGTTTAGGGCACATACTTCAAGTCGGGTTTCGACTCGAGCTCATCGACCTTTAGTTTTTAAATCGGCCCTGAGACTCTTTAGGTTGGCGCTTAGGCTCTATGCATTGAGTCGGTACGACCTTTAGTGTAGCTGGCGACTTGGGCTCTTACGCATTAGGTTGGTACGACCTATAACCAATTCTTTTCTTTTTTTTTTTAAGTAGTTGGAGACCTGTGATTTCTTGGCGATAGTCGGACATCTCCGAGTCGCATTAATTTGGCCAGAGCCTTATGACGGTGGTCATTATATTTGGCTGTGACCTTTTAGTCCCCAAGTGAGATAGCCTCGGCATCTATATCGAGGTATGCCTTTTTAGGGGTCATACAAGTTGAATATATAGCCTTGACTTTGATATCGCGATTATGCCTTTGTAAGATCTTACAAGTTTGTACATGCCTTGCTTGAAGTCTTATACTTTTGATATTGCCTCATAGAGGGCTTATGAGCTGGAAGTTGCCACCCCTGAGGTCTTATGGCTTCGAGTTAGATAGCTTGATGAGCCGACCGTTGAGGATAATCCCTGAGTCAGAGTTGATATTGCCTCATGGAGGGATTATGTAGTCTATATTTCCTTATGGAGGTATTATGTTGGTGCCTCATTGAGAGCTTATGAGCTCGAAGTTTCTCGCCCTAAGGTCTTATGGCTTCGTGTTTTTGATGACTCGAAGGTGCTCTTTGCTAATAAGTCGGGCCACCTTTTCTTGAATATGTCTGCAATCCTCAGTCATATTAACGTGGGTATCGTGATATTCGCATATCAAGTTGGGGTTTCTCCGCGAAGGATATGATAGCACTTGTTTCGGCCACCTGGTGTCCCTGGTTTTACTTATGGCAGATACGATGTCTGAAACATCGATATTGATGTTGTACTCAGATAGTTGGGGCACCTTTACCAGACCCACGTGCCTGTCGAACCCTGCTTTGTTCAAGAATCATCGAGTATTCTTGTGACGGCCCGGCCGGTCGTCTTAAGAATTAATGCCCCGACACCCTGTTAACTGTTTTCCCAAGTCTATTTCGACTAAATTGAATTGCGGGACGTTCGATTTTGAGTTTCGGAGAGTTTTGGGATATTTAGTCCCTAAATGAGAGCTTAACTGTTGGAAAGTTTCCCGTAGTCAGATCAGTGTAAAGACGGCCTCGGAATAGAAATTTGATTGTTCTGTTAGCTCCGTTAGGTGGTTTCGGGGTTGGGAGCATGTTCGGAATGTATTTTGGATGTCCGTAGCTCATTTAGGCTTGAAACGCCGAAGTTTGAATTTTTGAGTTTCCGGTCCGATAGTGAATTTTTAATCCGAGGGTCAGAATGTAATTATCGAAGTTGCAGTAGTTCCGTCATGTCATTTGGGATGTGTGTGCAAAATTTGAGGTCATTCGGATAAGTTTAGACGTGTTTTGGTGTCGGATGTGATTTATATTCGGAAAATCGTTCGTCTGCATGGTATTCAAGTTTTTATTATTTCAGACAGAGGTACGCATTTTACTTCATTGTTCTGGAGAGCCGTTCAGCAGGAGTTTTGTACCAGGGTGGAGTTGAGCAAATCATTTCACCCCAGACGGACGGACAGTCCGAGCGCACTATTCAGATTCTTGAGGATATGCTTCATGTGTGTCTGATTGAGTTTGGAGGGTCTTGGGGTCAGTTCTTTCCTTTGGCGGATTTTTCTTACAACAACAGCTATCAATCCAGCATTCAGGTGGCACCGTATGAGGCCTTATATGGTAGGAGGTGCAGATCTCCGGTGGGTTGGTAGGAGCCGGGTGAGGCAAGGCTATTGGGCATAGAGTTGGTTGAGGATGCACTGGAGAAGGTCAAGGTGATTAAGGATAGACTCTGTATAGCCCAGTCCAGAAAGAAGAGTTACGCGGATCAGAAGGTTCGTTGATGTTTCATATATGGTCGGAGAGGGAGTTCTGCTCCGGGTTTCGCATATGAAAGGCGTTATGACATTTGGGAAGAAAGGGAAGTTGTGTCCGAGGTTTATTGGCCCTTTTGAGATATTGAGGCGTGTTGGTAGGTTACGTATGATATTTCCTTACCTCCCAGCTTGGCAGGAGTTCATCCGGTATTTCATGTTTCGATGCTCCGGAGGTATCACGGTGACCCGTCTCATGTCTTCGATTTTAGCTCAGTCTAATTCGACAAGGATCTATCATATGTCAATGAGCATGTAGCTATATTGGACAGGCAGGTCAGAAAGCTCAGGTCGAAGAACATTGCTTCAGTAAAGGTTTAGTGGCGAGGTCAGCCGACCGAGTAGGCGATCTGGGAGACAAGGTCGAGCGATCAGGATATGTGCAGCAGTTACCCTCATATTTTCTCTACTTCAGGTATTTCTTTATGCTCGTTTGAGGAAGAACAAATTTTTAAGAATAGGAGGATATGACGACCCGGCCAGTCTTCTTAAAAATTAATGCCCCGACCCCTTGTTAAATATTTTCCCCAGGTCTATGTCTGCTATATTAAATTGCCGGGACGTTCGGTTTTGAGTTTCGGAGAGTTTTTTGACATTTAGTCCCTAAATGAGAGCTTAAGTGTTGGAAATTTTCCCGTAGTCGGAGCAGTGTGATGACGGACTCAGAATGGAAATTTGATTGTTCCGTCAGCTCCGTTAGGTGGTTTCGGGGTTGGGAGCGTGTTCGGAATGTATTTTGGAAGTCCGTAGCTCATTTAGGCTTGAAATACCGAAGTTTGAATTTTTTGAGTTTCTGGTCGGGGAGTGAATTTTTAATCCGAGGGTCGGAATGGAATTCTGGAAGTTGCAGTAGTTCCGTCACGCCATTTGGGATGTGTGTCAAAAATCTGAGCTCATTCGGATAAGTTTAGACGTTTTTCGGCGTCGGATGTGATTTATATTCGGGAGATCGTTCGTCTACATGGTATTCCAGTTTTTATTATTTCAGATAGAGGTACGCAGTTCACTTCACGGTTCTGGAGAGCCGTTCAGCAGGAGTTAAGTACCAAGGTGGAGTTGAGCACATCATTTAACCCCAGACGGACGGACAATCCGAGCGCACTATTTAGATTCTTAAGGATATGGTTCGTGCGTGTGTGATTTAGTTTGGAAGGTCCTGTGATCAGTTCTTGCCATTGGTGGAGTTTTCTTACAACAACAGTTATCAATCCAGCATTCAGATGGCGCCATATGAGGCTTTATACGGTAGGAGGTGCAGATCTCCTGTGGGTTGGTTCGAGCCGGGTGAGGCCAGTCTATTGGGCACAGAGTTGGTTCAGGATGCACTAGAGAAGGTCAAGGTGATTCAGGACAGACTCCATACAGTCCAGTCCAGACAGAAGAGTTACGCAGATCGGAAGGTTTGTGATGTTTCATTTATGGTCGGAGAGCGGGTTCTGCTCCAGGTTTCACCTACGAAGGGCGTTATGTGATTTGTGAAGAAAGGGAAGTTGAGTCCGAGGTTTACTGGCCCTTTTGAGATATTGAGGCGTGTTGGGGAGGTTGCGTATGAGATTTCCTTACCTCCCAGCTTGGCAGGAGTTCATCCGGTATTTCATGTTTCGATTCTCCGGAGGTATCACGGTGACCCGTCTCATGTCTTGGATTTCAGCTCAATCCAATTTGACAAGGATCTATCATATGTCGAGGAGCCTGTAGCTATATTGGACAGGCAGGTCAGAAAGCTCAGGTCGAAGAACATTGGTTCAGTAAAGGTTCAGTACCGGGGTCTGCCTACCGAGTAGGCGACCTGGGAGACCGAGCAGGATATGCGCAGCAATTACCCTCATTTTTTCCCTACTTCAGGTATGTCTTTATGCTCATTCGAGGACGAATTAATTTTTAAGTATAAGAGGATGCGACGAACCGGGTGGTTGTCTTAAGAATTAACGCCCCGAGCCCCTGTTAGCTCTTTTCCACAAGTCTATTTCTGCTAAATTGAATTGGCGGGACATTCGGTTTTGAGTTTCGGAGAGTTTTGGGACATTTAGTCCCTAAATGAGAGCTTAAGTGTTGGAAAGTTGTCCGTAGTCGGAGGAGTGTGAAGACGGCCTCGTAATGGAAATCCGATGATTCCGATAGGTGATTTCGGGGTTGGGAGCGTGTTAGGAATGTATTTTGGAAGTCCGTAGCTCATTTAGGCTTGAAATGCCGAAGTTTGAATTTTTGGAGTTTCCGGTCCGATAGTGAATTTTTGATCCGAGGGTCGGAATGGAATTCCGGAAGTTGCAGTAGTTCCGTCATGTCATTTGGGATGTGTGTGCAAAATTTGAGGTCATTCGGATAAGTTTAGACGTGTTTCGGCGTCGGATGTGAATTCTTGAATTTTCCTAAGTTTCTAGGCTTGAACCTATGCATAATCGATGATTTTTATGTTATGAGACGTGTCTTTAAGGCTCGACCTAGTTCAAATGAGATGTTAGGGTTGGTTGGTGGTTTTTTTTAGGTCCCGGGGGCCTCAGGGTTGTTTCGGATGCTTAGCGGGTGAAGTTTGGGAAAATTGTTGCTACTGAACCAGGCACCTTCTGGTATCTTCGCACCTGCGAAGCTTTTTCCGTAGGTGTGGTGCCCTTGATCGCAGGTGCGATAGGGGAGTTTTGGGCCAGTGGTCGCAGCTGTAACATGGGTTTCGCAGGCGCGGGACCGCAGGTGCGACCAAGCGACCGCAGGTGCGGCCCCAGTGCACTGTAAGTGACTTCCGCACATGCGATGCTTTTTCTGCAGGTGCGGTGATCGAGTCTGCAGGTGCGGATTTCATGGGTATTTTATTCCAAAAATCCGACGGTTTGGTTCATAATTCCAAAACTCGTGCGAGGGCTCAATGATTGGCGATTTTCTATGGATTTTAAAGAGAAGGATCATAGGTAACATTTTTTAATCCTAATTCATTGTTAGACCATTAATTACCGTTGTTTTCTTTAGTTAATTATCAAAAATGGGGGAAAACCATAGGAAAGGGATGAGATTTTTTGAAATCCAAAATTTTGGAAAATTGTGGGGGTTTTGGCATCGGATTTCGATTGTTTCTGGTTAAATGAGTTCGTGAGTGAATGGGTGTCCAGAAAATATAACTTTTACCCAATTCCGAATCGTGGGCCAGAGGGGCGTTTTGGTCATTTTACATAATTTCACGCCTTAGCTTGAATTAAACAGTATAATCAGTGCATGAGATGTTATTTACGATATGTAATTGAATTGTATAGATTTGGGCCATTTGGAGTCGGATACTCGTGGAAAACGTGTGATTTCGAGTTGAGTTTGAGCCGGATCGAGGTAAGTGGCTTGTCTAACCTTGTGTGGGCGACCTTTCCCCTTAGGTGTGATATTTGGTAATTGAATGACTTATACGTGAGGTGACGAGCGCGTACTTGTGCTAATTGTTGAAAATCAAATTTTACTTAAAAAAATTTAGACTGGGTTTCTTCCATACCTGCTTTAATCTACTTGCAATTATGGCCTATGTTAGTTTAGAAATGCATGCCTAGTCGACTTGAATTGCCTATTTGCTTAAGTTGCCTTAATTTTACTACGTGAAGCGTGTTAGGCTACAATTTTCTTGTTGCCTTATATTTTTGCACTCTAATTCTGAATATCTTCTTGTTGTGGCTGTGTATTTACTTTGGACTACGGGACGGTATCTCGTTAGATCCCCCTGCATATTTACTTTAGACTACGGTATCCCATGAGATCCCTCTGCAAATTCACTTTGGACTACGGGATGGTATCCCGTGAGATCCGTCTGCAAATTTACTTTGGACTACAGGATGGTATCTCGTCAGATCCCTCTGAAAATTTACTTTGGACTACGGGACGGTATCCCATGAGATCCCTCTGCATATTTACTTTGGACTACGGGACGGTATCCCGTGAGATCCCTCTGCATATTTACTTGGACTACGAGACGGTATCCCGTGAGATCCCTCAGCAAATTTACTTTGGACCACGGGACGGTATACCGTAAGATCCCTCTACATATTTACTTTGGACTATGAGACGGTATCCCGTGAGATCCCTCTGCAAATTTACTTTGGACTACGGGACGGTATCCCGTGGGATCCCCCTGCACATTTATAGCTAGACTACAGGACGGTATCCCGGGAGATCCTCCAGATATACATATGATGGACTACGGGACGGTATCCCGGGAGATCCTTCGGATATACATATGATGGACTGCGGGACGGTATCTCGGGAGATCCACTAGACAGTTGAGAAAATGACTACAGGATGGTATCCTAGAAGATCCTCATTGTTACCTTTGTTATCAAGTTGTTCGTATTCCGCGTTTACTCTATTCTTGTGTTTGTCCTTTCCTTGTTTGACCTGTCTTATTTCACGACTGTATTCATTATTTCTGTCTATCTTTCATACTATATATTCCTATTATATTGTTTACCCTTAGTAAGGCCCTGACCTTACTCGTCACTACCCGATCGAGGTTAGGCTTGGAACTTACTGAGTACCGCTGTGGTGTACTCATGCCCTTTTCCTGCGCATGTTTTTCATGTGCAGATCCAGGTACATCCACTCAGGCGCACTATCACCGAGGATGAGAGATACATAAGAGACTTCGAGGTATATCTGTCGCGTCCGCAGACCAGGAGTCTCTATCTTATTCCAGCTTTTTTTTGTGAAAATTTTGTCCTTCCTTACAGTTATATAGATATTCTGGAGTTAGAGCAGTGTATTATATTCTTTTAGCCTTTGGTTCCCGTGAGTTTCCGGATTTTGGGGTGATATTGTAGACTTCCGTATTATTTTGGGTTGTATATGCCAAGTGGCATTTATATGCAGTCCTTCATTTAGATTGTTCAGTTTTTCTTTTACTTAATTATTTCCTAAGTTATGTTGATATTCCGCATTGGTAGGCTTACCTAGTCAGAGGGACCAGGTGCCATCACGACATGTTCACGGAGGGCGAACTGGGGTCGTGACAATTCTGGCCTCGATCTATCCTTTGGTCACTTCTAGTTATGTTACGCCTTGGGATATTCTTCATATTTTCTATATATGGTTGATACCTTTCTCTGCTTGGCCTCGACTTTCTTTCTGGAAGCCTTGATTCCTTTATTAAGAGCCTGCTGGGATATACCGAGCCCAAGGGGGCTTCTAATTAGTCATCCTCGACTCTAATCTTTGACCGATACCTGTTTTGCATATTCTCCCACACTACGGCGGGATACTCGATCAAGTATTGCTTCAACTGCTTTGAAGCTAACAAGCTTCGTTCATTCAAGCCCTGCACGAAGGCTTGTACTGCCAAATCATCGGAGACCGGAGGTAATTCCATCCGTTTCAATTGGAAGCGGGATACAAACTCCCTTAACATCTCATTCTTTCTTTGTTTGATTTTGAAGACGTCCGACTTCCTTTTAGCAACTTTGATGGCACTAGCATGTGCTTTCACATAAGAGTCTGACATCATGGCAAACAAATATATCGAGTTCGGGGGAAGGTTATAATACCACATCATGGCCCCTTTGGATAGTGTTTCTCAATTTTTTTTCAATAAGACGGATTCAATCACGTCATATCTTAGGTCGTTCCCTTTGACAGCACAAGTGTAAGCAGTAATGTGCCCATTGGGGTCTGAGGTAGCATTGTACTTCAGGAGGTCGGGCATTCTGAATTTATTCAAGATGGGTTTTGAAGCCGCAACTGATGGAAATGGGTTTTGTACGAACTTTCTTTAATCTACAGCCTTCAAAATCGGGGGTGCGCCTGGGATCTGATCAACCCTCGAGTTATAAGTTTCAACCTTTTTGTCGTTAGCTTCTATCTTTTTTTCGTCTGATTCAATCCTCTTTGTGAAGTCCTCGAGCATATTCATAACAGTGGGGCCGGCTGCTGACCCATGATTGCTCGACCTTTCTTGTGCTTGTTCAATTCAAGGAGCCCTTTCTCGTGGTGTTGTGCTTGGATTTCTCTAATGGCTTCGTAGTTGAGCAATAGCCACCTGCTGCGCTGGCAACATCTTAAAAATGACGTGAAGGCTAACCTCCCTTTCCTCTTGAGCAGAGGCTCCCTGTGCTTCATGCTGGTCTCCATCGTGCACATTCCCGTCTGTATGAGATCTTACATCGACATGTTGAGCGCTACGTTAGCCTTCATCGACAGGGATTTGCACTAGTTCCCCCTCAGGGTGTTACGGTGGTACACCAGCACCTGAAACAGGTGCGCCGTTCTCACCATAATCCCCAGGACCATTGTTTTCATGTGCATTTACTAAATTATACATTTTTTACCTGAAATTGAAGATTCTTGGACGAGAAAAAGTGCAAAGAATAACTTGTATTTTTAGAAAACTAGCCCTAAAATAATCAGTATTATTTTTAGCCCCACCGTGGGCGCCAAACTGTTTACCTTGAAAATAGTAATTACAATTATATTTGATTTTGTGCTTCTAAAAATATGTGATCTATTTTAATACCATTTCATTAAGCAGTAGTTTCCAAGTGAAAGGTAAGAAAATGAGATGAGAACGAAGGATAACGAGATTGTGCAAACCAAACCGAGCATGTGAGAGATGGGGTCTCGAGCTTGGTCGAAATTGGCTTCGAGGTCGAGCTCGAGAGCTTGGAGGGTGGTGGTTGAAGAGGATACAAAAATATTGGAGGACTCGAAGACGGCCTTTTTATGATCAATAAGAAGTAATAAATTAAAAACAATAAATGAAAACAATGAATGAGAAGCAATATATCAATGGAGCAATTGTAAAGAATATTTTTAGTTTAAAGAGCATGGAATGTTCTTGTTCTTGTATTAAATATATCCTGTGTCTCACAAAATAACAAGGGTACCCTTTATATATGAGGGGAATACCAACATAGTACATGTGTAATTATTACAGAAAGAGATTGGTGGTACATCCATTTAACTCCACGATACAGGTTTGTACTATTTTACGTACTTGGTCAGCTTTAACCATGTGCCTTTTGGGAATTTCCTGCTTTTTCATGTTGGACTTCGGTTTTCATTACCTCGAGGTCGAGGATCCTCGACATGCCTCCTTGATGCCACACCTCAAGCTACTTCGAGCCTTCTGAGTGTCATACTGATCATAAAATCGGGCCCTCTGATTTTAGTCGTATACAATAATCGACAACAAAAGAATCATATCTCTTACCTCCAATGCTAGCAGTTCTAATTGGACCGAGTAAGTCCATATGCAAAAGCAGAGGTTTAGAAGTAGAAACTATGTACTTGGATTTGAAAGTGGACCTAGTTTGCTTATCAAGTTGACAAGCATCAAATTTTGGAAGTTCTATGACCAAGTCATGCCTCGATAGTTTTTCAATTAGGTTCACGCTAGCACAACAAAAATTCTTATGCCATATCCAAGGATCATCAGTAATAAAAGCTAAACAAATAAGGCTTTCTATATTTTTAAAGCAATCAATAATGTAAATATTTCCATACCTTTTTCCTGGTAAGATTATTTTACCTGATTTGTCTTCAACAACACAACCCTTTTTCTTGAATTTTACCTCATACCCAGAGTCACATAGTTGAATGATGCTCCGCAAATTATGGTTCAGACCATAAACTATATATACTTTATTGATGTCATATTTGTTGTAGAATGGTATTGTCTCGTTCCTATGATCTTCTCTTTTGAATTTCCTCAAAATCTAACGTTTCCACCATCAAGATCTGTGACTTCGTTGAATAGGTTTTCGTCACCTGTCATGTGACAAGAACATGCACTATCAAGATACTATTTTCCTTATGAGTATTCTTGTGTTGTTCCTGCTAAACAAGATTATTACTTTCTCGTAGGTACCCAAGCTTTATTGGGTCCTTTTCTGTTGGGTTAAGAAGTAGAGGAGTTTTTATTTTTTGGGTCTACAAACCTAACTCTTGTTAGAAAATTGAATCTTGCATGATGAGTACATATGTCTAGGTTTACCGCAGTAATGGTAGGATGGAATATATTCCTCTTGAGTAATATATGTACGAGTAGAATGATTATTCGTAGATTTTTCACTCATATGTGTTTTCTTATGACTTAGGAGTTGATTGGTTAGACTTGGCTGAGTTATGACCGGTGGATTTACACAGGCCATTAAGTTGCATTTGTAATTCCTGAACTTGTTCTTGGAAGTCATCTCTTTCGAGCTCAAAACTTCATGTGTAAGTTCACAGTTCTTCTTTTTCTCGATTTAGACTCTTTAATTCATTTGTACTTTTTTGAGACTCTTTTAGTGTCAAGTCTAGAGTGTCCTAGATTTCATTGCAGTTTTACAATTATAGGGTCTTACCTCGCTTGCCTTGCCGCGAGCCATGGAGCAGTTATTTGTTATGTCCTGAGTGTCATCTTTTTAATGATTTTCATCCGTCTAGCAGCCAGAAAACTTGTTTGCTTCATTTTCCAATATAGTCATAAAATAGAGATTTGCAACTTCTTCATGTTCTGAGCTGTCCTCATCACTCAAACATTCAAATGATTTATTTTTATGAAATACCCTAGTAGCTTTCCTTTATTGATCATGACATTTGTCTTGAATATGTTCATATTTTCCACATTCGAAGCATTTTCCCTCATTCCTTTCTTGATCATTAAATTGTCTATTTATTCTAGGGTTGTTCCTTCCTCTTTTTGTGTTTCTGTATCTTTTCATTAGTACACTCATGGTTTTGAATACCATGGAAATTTCTTCCAGTAGTGCTTCTGCTTCATATTCACTTTCATTTTCAGATTCCTTAATGGAAGTCTTGAATGCCATGTTTTTACGCTTCTCATATTGTCCTTGTTTTTTGAGATGGGTTTTCTCGAAAGCAGTGAGATCTCCTCTTAATTAATCATAAGATAACTTGTTCAGATCTTGTGATTCAAGAGCAACTACTATTTTACTTGGCTGGAGGTTGAAGACTGTCACAAATAAGGTATGTGTATTGCCTAGATTTGGTTGAGGGATATTTTCCTACAAATTAATGTTGTTTACTACATGCATGGTGATGTATATATGAGGTGACAGACATATATAGATGTGCCATGGGTATTCATGCTTAGGGTAGATTCTAAATGTCTTTATGCTTTGTTTGGTTGTGTGTTCTACTTTGTTATATATTTTACACAATTGATTCACTGCATGTGCAATAAATCATTCTAGAGTTAATGGTGAGGCTAATGGTACCTTATTTTGAGCATGTCCAACTATTCTTGAGAATTTTGTTATACTTGCCTTTGACATAGTCACATGAATATTATGAACACCTACCCGTACCCATTATTCGTGTCTTATGACTTGAAAATGCATGACTACTTGAGTTTCCTTACCCATGTTAAAGACTACGAAATGGATTTTGATGCTTACTCGTACATGATGATTATTTGGTGATGTATTATATGTTGGGTCAGTAGTCATACGTGCATTTAAGCATACATCCTATCTGGGGGTCATCCCTCATATACATGCATAAATACATGCATAGTTAGTTTTCAGTCTATGTGGATTATACAAGCTTATCTCCCATTCATATTCATACATTCCTACATATGGTTCTCAGATATGGACTAAGGTTGTGGCACGAGATCTTTGTCGTGTTGATACTGTAGTATTTTTATTCATGTGGCACGAGGTATTTGCCTTGAAGATACCGTGGTATTATTATTTATGTTGCATAAGGTAGTTGTTATTCTTGTGTTATGCTGAATTTATGTATGACTATTTGAGTTTCCTTACCCACATTAAGTACTATAAAATCGCTTTTGATGCTTATTTTGTGGTGTATTACATCTTTGGTCTGTGGTCATACATGTCTTTAAGCATACATCATATATAGTGTCCATCCCTCATATACATGCATAGATCCATGTATAGTTACTTCTCAGTCCCTGTGCATTATACATGCTTATCTCCCTTTGATATGAATACATCATGCATATGATTCTTGGATATGGCTGAAGTTTTGGCCCGAGGTCTTTTTTATGAATAATTGTGGTATTATTATTGATGTAGCACGAGGTTTTTTTCGTGTGAATATTATAATATTGTTATTAATTTAGCACGAGATCTTTGTCGTGTAGTGTACGAGGTCTTATACCATGAAACGTGTGAATATGGATCCATCCCCTAGGGTCTACCTCTCATATTACTCTCTTCATAGTGTACACACATGTTGTGAGAAACCGAATGATTTCTTGATGAATATGATGTGGAAATTATGTGATGAGTTATTCATCATAATGGTGGATGCGTGGATTTTAAAGTTGATGCATGTTACATATGTATGAGACTTATTAATAAGTTGTTTGACACTTGGACCGTGTAAGATTGATGGAAAAAGAGAGATATCATCATGAATTGTGATGTTGGACCCATGTAAAGATTTCATAAACAAGGTATTGGATAATTATATAAAATTGGGTCATTGTTATGTGCATACACTCTACGGTCATGTATGAGAATCGGAGTACACACTACTTGGTGCATTTAACTTTGTGTGCGGAGTTGGTGCATGTTGTATTTGTTTGATACGTGTAATTGACAAATCTTGCTCATTATCTTTACCTAGTTATGCACCTTTACTATTGATTTCCGTTATTATGTTACTGCTCTTTTGAATACCTCTTTGTATTATACATGTTTTTGAGCTACACAAGTTATATAAAGCGAGTATCATTTTTGACTTAAAAGCCTCATCACTACTTCAACGGGGTTAGCCAAGATACTTACTAAGTACATGGAGCCGGTTTTACTCATCATACACTTTTGCACCTTGCGTGAAGATCATGGAGCTGATCTGCTGTGGATGACAAGAATTAGCATTGGAGATGTACCTACGTTCCAGATATAAGCTACAATATATATATCCTTTGTACTTTTAGGATTTATTCTCCTATTTATTTATATTCAAACAAATGTAGTATTTATTATTTATACCATCTTTATAAATCTGAATCTTAGTGGCTCATGATTTGTACAACTAATGCTTGGGATAACTGTATTGAATTCTTTTGTAATCTTTAATATTATATTGATGATTTTTCCTTATATTTGTAACATATACTATTTGGTTTAACTAGCAGGTTGGATTTGGCTCCATCACGACTTGGTGGAATTTTTGTCTTTATATAACTAATGCAAGAATTATACAATCTATAAAAGAACCAACTCAGATGGAGAGTATATTGTTTTTAGCCAGTTGTAAATAACCTTAGAAAACGAAAATTTTGAATGCACTACACACAAATATATTCATGCATCTTGAATAGAAACTTTCTATATGAAAAGAACTACTCATCCATTATAGATATGTAATGCCAGATTATTCACTCCAATAAATTAAGACATACTCAACTCATATGGAGAGTATACTGTTAACTTAGATCAATTGAATATCATAATTAATAACTCTAGTTCCATTGATCCAACATGTATGCTAAGATGGAGCATAAATACATGATACTAATTACTAGTATTTCACCTGGTGAGATTACAATAAATTTATCCGATATGGAGGAAGACCTAAAGTCGATGCGTAAATTTATTACTCACTTGAAATTAATAGTGAAATACCATAAAAATATATTTTATCACCACTTAATCATCGTTGCATTATTATTACAAAATTGGTTCAATGTGTAAACTCATATAGAGAGTTAATACAAGTTATCAATAACTAGTAATCATACACAGTAAGTTCATAATAAATTAATCTGATATGGAGGAAGACCTAAAGTCAATGCGTAAATTTATTATCTCACTATAAGTAGATAGTGGAGACTATAGGTGTTAATTCGTATCAGTACTTGATCACAGCCGCGTAATTTTCTATGAGGATTAAGCTGCACAATTCAAAAAATGCTCAAAACTCCATCTACGCAGTCCTAAAATGATAAGAGTAACGTTTTCACTTCATTCTAGTGGGTATGTTTCCAATAGACCTACATAATTTTGGATGAATCAAAGACCATTAAAATCATGATCTGCAAAACAGAAATAAAATTTGAGAAATTACCATTTTAAGGAGTCTTTAAAAATTTAGGATATGACTCACATTATTATCATATATGAATTCATGTTAATTAAATATATCATCAAGTTCCAGATTTGACATAAACAAAGGGACACCAAGAATGGCTTTTTGTATTTAAATAACGCTTTAATCCGTTAAATCACCAAAAACTCATCTAGACGATCCTGAATCGTCAAAGTATGATGTGATTCATTGCATAACAGTGCTGTCTTTTTAGCCAATATTATCTGATGAACTTACCAAATTTTAGATAATTTGGACATCATTAAATTCATGATCACCAAAAACTAGACCAAACTCTAATAAGTTATTCTTGGCGTATTTAGGGATTGAATCTATCTGATTTGTATTCTTACTATATAACATGTCAAGTTAAATCATCATGTTTCATCATGTTCAAATTTAACAAATATAACCTATATATAAAGAATAGTTTTTACTATTTGTAACTGCAACGACCCGACTTGTCGTTTTGAGAATTAACATTTCGTTTGGTAGCTTAAGGTCTCGAGTAGCTTCGTATTTTGTATCATGGCTTGGATGTGTGGCCGGGTTCAGTTTTCAGATGACTAAGAGTTGACTTATTAGTAAACGACCTCGGAATGCTGATTTTATGGTTCGGATAGCTTCGTTAGGTGATTTGGGACTTATGAGTGTGTTCAGAATAATGTTTCGATGTCCGCTGTAGAATTAGGCTTGAATTGACAAAAGTTAGTTTTTGGTGATTTCTGGTCGGCAGTAGAAAATAGGCTATCGGATCATAATGGAATTCTGATAGTTGGAGCAGGTTTGTAATGTCATTTTGGATATGTGTGCAAATTTTCAGGTCAATCGGATGTGTTTTGGTTGGTTTCGGCATCATTGGCGAAATTTAGAAGTTTTAAAGTTCATAGGCTTGAAATTGATGTAATTTCGGTGTTTTCGTGTTGTTTTTGGTGTTTCGAAGGCTTGATTAAGTTTGAATGATGCTATGGCATGTGTTGGTATGTTTGGTTGGGGCCTCGAGGGGCTCGGGATAGATTTCGGATGGCTGGCAGATGTTTTAACTTAGGAAAATTGCAGCAAAATGCTACTGGTGTTAATCTTCTGGTGTGGCCGCACCTGCGGACGGGCAGCCGCAGGTCCCGTGTTGTTATAACTGTAGAAATTCTTAAAACATACCATTTTTGAGTAAAAAGTACCCCGGGACTTAAAATATATGATTTTCCAAATTTGCGCAAGTCTGCGGTCCGCGATCGTAGATCAGGTATGCGGACCGCATAGTGGTCGCATACTTGGACAGTTTGTTGTCCATTTTGAGGATAGCTATGCAGCCTAGACTGCGATCGCATTTGACGAATCCGCGCCGCATAGTTGTTGCATTCTTTCACCTTGACTTTTGCGGAGGGAGTTATTCGACGGACTATGCGATCACATAACAGGTATGCGGACCGGATAGTGGTCGCATACGTGGGCAGTCTACTTTCTTTTTTTTTCCATTTGAGGGCCAATTGTGCGACAGGAATGCGGACCGCATAGCAGGAATGCGAGCGCATTCATTTTTGCTTCGGGACTGTTAAATTTCTAATTTTATACCCGACCCCCAGTTCATTAAAACACATAACCTTTCAATTTAAGCTCATTTTCTGATAAATTAGAGAGAGGAGAGAGTTGGTTCTAGAGAGAGAGAGAGTTTCAACTTCATCAAATTTAATCCTCCTTCATCACTCAATCTTGGAACTAATCAAGTAGGATACCATTTTCTTCACCATAAGAGGTAAGCTTCTACCCCTATCAACCTTAATTTCTAGATTTTTGTTAAAATGAAACATGGTTAGGTGAGTTCATGAAGATGGGGATAGGAGTCTTGCATACATGTTACCAACTAGTCATAATCTAGTAAAAGGAAATGGGTTAGAGTAATCCCTCACTAAAAACAGGCCATTTAATCTAAAGAAACACCTAGTGTTTGATAGGATGCTCAAGTGAGTTCAAGACATGATCATTATTCCTAATGCTAAGTTCAATTATGCCACATTGTAAACTAGATTGAAGGTGCTAGAAGGCCCGATGAATTGTGGTAGAAAATTAAAGGTGAATTTCGATTCAAGGTATGTACGGCTAACTTTAATCCTTGTAGAGTCATCTTGTTGGTGTCCAAGCACCCGGTATGAAATTCTAGCTTGAGCATATGTGAATTGATTGCCCTGCTATGTCGAGGAGTAAGACTTCGTTCTTTGAATTTCTTAGCCGATTACCATGTTATATGATCTTGCGAAAAGGTGATTCTTCGTGCTTATTCTATTATGTGAAAAGCTCGTTAAATGTTGAATACAACGGTACGAGAGGATGTGCTGTAAAATGAGAAAAAATGATAATGAAACAAAGTGTTGAATGTATCTAAGTGCTAAATGTTGTGTAGTAAATAATGGAAAACAAACAGGGATAACCTAATTGAGCTATGTGTTGATGGCATACTGTATATGACTCATTGTTTGATAAAGATTTCTGTGGCCTTGATTTCATGTGGTTACTTGGTTGTTACGAATGAATATCCTTGACAATGAGAATTTTTGTTATTGAATTGTTGGTTGATATTGCTATTAATTACATTGTTGAATGTATCAAAGTGCTAAAGGCTGTGTAGAAAATGATGAAAGTAAATATGGGGTGATTTTATCGAGTTAAATGATTGTGGCAACACCATATATGAATTACTGATTAGTAAGGATCATTGTGCCTTGATTTCACATAGTTATTCCGTAGTATGACCTTATGTTCTTCATGATAAAGATCCTTTTGATATAATTATTGGTGGTTGTTGCTGTGAAATGTGATTGTAAGGTGGGATCGAGTTGCACGCCGCAACAGAATTGTCAGGTGGGATCAGGTTGCACGCCGCAAAATGAAGTAATAAGAGTAAAGAGGTAATAAAGATGAACTGTGATTGTATGGTGGGATCGGGTTGCGCGCCGCAACATGAAGTAATAAGGGTGGAGAGGTAATAAGGGTGACATGAGAATGAACGGTGGGATCGGGTTGTGCGCCGCAACAGATGAGCAATTGAAACAAGTAACTGTGAAATCTTCATTTTTAGTTTTCTGTATACTGTGTGGTATTTGTGTGGTTACCCTGACTATTTTTCTTTTTTCTAATTGTGTAATGTTTGATCTACTTAGATAAAACTTTTTTTTTTACATACTAGTACTATTCAATGGTACTAACGTCCCTTTTGCTGGGGGTGCTACATCTTCTATATGGATGTAGGTGGTTCTACAGCAGGTAGCTTGGTTTGGCGTTAGTGGTGCCTCCTCTCCATCTCTTTAGTAGTTCTGGTGAGCCCCATTTCCTCTCGGGGCGGTGTGTAGTCTATATCATCTCTTTTGTAATTTATGTCTTTTAAGTTATAGCCGAGGCCTTGTTGCCGGCAAGTATTGTGTAAACCCTTGGTACTCTTAGAGGCTCCGTAGACATGATGTGGGTAGTACATATATTTATTTTGGGCAGTAAATGTGCTTACTAGTAATCGTGATCCGAATCGGAATTATTGTATGTTTTGTGATTATAAAATGTTAAAATGATAAAGGATGGAATGAAATCAAGTAGTAAATTCATGTTTAAACTCCAAAATGCTAATTCATGTGGAATAAGGTATATTATAAACACGGGGTAACGCGTTGGGCAGGAAAGGCAATCCAGGTCCGCTTGATCGGGATCAGCCGATTAGGTGCCGATGTTGTCCCTCGGGTTTGGGGTGTGACACAGGCAACGACACTGCCTATTGTTATTCCAGGTCTTCAGGAGACCTTGGCCAAATATTGACGGTGTGTACCACCCTTGCTCAGGCAGTTGCCGCTACTTCTCAGGCCGGAGGAGGCAGTCAGACTCAAGTTGCCTGGACACCTGAGTAGGCTACTCAGGGCCATCAGTTACTGGGGCAGTTCCAGCCCCGCTGGTTTCTCCAGTTCAGGACTTCGTGGTCCCAACTATGCTAGATGATGAGCAGCGTAGGCTGGAGAGGTTTAGTAGACTACAACCTCCGATATTTAGTGGTGCTGAGGGAGAGGATGCCAATATTTTCTAGATAAGTGCCAGAGGATGCTGCGTACTGCTGGGATTTTGGAGACCAGTGGGGTCTCATTTTCTACTTTTCAGTTCTCTGGTGCTGCCTTCACTTGGTTGGAGTCTTTTGAGAGGCGTAGGCTTGTTTGTTCATCACCCCTTACTTGGCAGCAGTTCTCCACTATCTTATTGAAGAAGTATGTACCCCAGTCTCATCGGGAGGAGCAGCGTAGGCATTTTGAGCAGCTGCGTCAGGGGGAGCTATCAATGATGCAGTACAAGATCCGATTTTTAGAGTTGGCTGGTCATGCCACTGAGTTGGTCCCTACTGATAGAGAGAGGATTAGGATGTTTATAGATGACCTTACTTATCAGCACCTACCTTTCATGACCCGGGAGAGAGTATCAGATGCTACATTCGAGCAGGTTGTTGATATTACTCGAGATATTGAGTCGGCCTGCTGCCAAGAGCGGGTACAGAGAGAGGCTAAGAATCCTCGTGGAGCGGGTGGTTCTAGTGGTGCTCTTTCTAGCGGGCAGTTTCAGCATGGCAGGGGACGTTCATTCAGGCCTCATCGGTCAGGCCGTCCAGCCTATATTAGAGCATCATCGAGGCATGGTCCCCACAATTTTTAGCCAGGTCATTCTTCATTCGGTGCCCTTCCAGCCCAGAGTACAGCTCGAGCACAATCAGCCCAAGGTTGTTCTATGCATGGTCCTCCTAGTGGTCATTTTGGTGCCAAGGGTTCATTTCAGTCACAGTCTCCAGCTCTAGGGAGCTGTTATGATTGCGGAGAGTTCGGGCATCTGAGGAGGAAGTGTCCTAATCTTCTTAGAGGTCCATCTCAGTTGAGGGGCCAGCCTTCGACTTCAGCTCCAGTTACTTGACCACCCGCCCAGGCAGCCAGGGGTAGTAGTCAGTCAACTAGAGGTTGCCCTAGAGAGGGAGGTCGAGTAGGTGGAGTTTAGTGATTGCAAGTATTGTCTCGGTCTTTTTCCGAGATGCTTTGGATTCATTTGACCCTAGTTCTACGTATTCCTATGTTTCTTCATATTTTGCCCTTCTTCTGGATATGCACCGTGAGTCTTTAGTTACATATGTTCATGTGTTGACTTCGGTGGGCGATACTGTTATTATGGACCGTGTGTATCGGTCGTGCGTGATATCTACTGGGGGTCTGGAAACTCGAGTGGACCTACTGTTACTCAGCATGGTCGATTTTGATGTGCTATTAGGCATGGACTGGTTATCTCCATGTCATACCGTTCTTGATTGTCACGCTAAGACCGTGACCTTAGCTATTCCCGAATGTCCGAGGGTTGAGTGGAGAGTTTCTTCTGGTTATGTTCCTAGGAGGGTGATTTCCTACCTGAAGACTCAGCGTATGGTTAAGAAAGGGTGTTTATCGTATATGGCTTTTGTGAGGGATGTCATTGGTGAGACTCCCGTTCTTGATTCGGTTCCTGTGGTTACTTTCTGGACATGTTTCCTGCAGACCTACCAGGCATGCTGCCTGACAAGGACATTGATTTTGGTATTGACCTGGTGCCAGGAACTCAGCCTATTTCTATTCCACCTTATCGTATGGCACCAGCGAAGCTAAAAGAATTAAAGGAGCAGCTTTAGGAACTCCTAGATAAGGGGTTCATTCGTCCTAGTGTGTCACCCTGGGGTTAACCGATGTTGTTTGTAAAGAAGAAGGATGGTTCTATGCGTATGTGTATTGATTATCGGTAGCTGAACAAAGTTATGGTGAAAAATCGGTATCTCTTGCCTCGTATGGATGACTTGTTTGATCAGTTGCAGGGTGCCAGTGTATTTTCTAAGATTGACTTGCGTTCCGACTATCATCAGCTGAAGATTTGGGGGCCAGACATCTTGAAGACTGCTTTAAGAACTAGATATGGTCATTACAAGTTTCTGGTTATGTTATCCGGGGTGACTAATGCCCTAGCAGCCTTTATGCAGTAGATGCACACTGTATTCCGGCCTTATCAGGATTCTTTCATAGTCGTGTTCATTGACGACGTCTTGATGTATTCCCGACCTTGGGAAGATCATGAGCAGCATTTGAGAGTTGTGCTTCAGACCTTGAGAGAGAAAAGATTTTATGCAAAATTTTTGAAGTGTGAGTTATGGCTTAATTCAGTGGCATCGGGTATTCAGGTTGATCCGAAGAAGGTAGAGACGGTGCAGAGTTGGCCTAGACCGTCATCAACTATTGAGATTTGCAGTTTCCTTGGTTTGGCAGGGTAATACCGCCGTTTCGCAAAGGGATTTTCATCTATTGCAGCACCTATGACCAGACTGACCCAGAAGAGTGCTCAGTTCAGATGGACTGAGGAGTGTGAGGAGAGCTTTCAGAAGCTCAAGTCAACTTTGACTACAACTCAGGTATTGATATTGCCTACAGGTTCGTGTTCTTATACAGTTTACTCTGATGCCTCAAGAGTTGGCCTTGGAGTGGTTTTGATGCAGGACGGTAGGGTGATTTCCTATGCGTCCAGACAATTGAAGGTGCACAGAAGAATTATCTAGTGCACGATCTTGAGCTAGCAGCTATTGTTCACGCCTTGAAGATTTGGCGTCATTATTTGTATAGAGTGCATTGTGAGATTTTCACTGATCACCTTAATTTTCAGTATCTTCTTAAGCATAAGGATCTAAATTTGCGTCATAGGATGTGGTTGGAGCTTCTCAAGGATTATGACCTCACTATCTTCTATCATCTAGGGAAGGCCAATGTAGTGGCCAATGCCCTGAGTCGCAGAGTGGAGAGTTTGGGGAGTTTAACCTACCTTCCAGTAGCAGAGCGACCTAACACTTGATGTTCAGGCTTTAGCAGGTCAGTTGGTGAGGTTGGATCTATCAAAGCCTTCGCGGGTATTGGCTTGTGTAGCCTCCAGGTCTTCTCTTTATGATCATGTTAGAGCACGCCAGTATGATGATCCCCATCTGCTTGTTCTTCAGGACAGGGTTCGTCGCGGTGATGCTAGGGATGTGGTTATTGGTGATTATAGGGTCATGAGGATGCAGGGCTGGATTTGCGTACCCAATGTAGATGGGCTTCGAGATTTGGTTCTAGTTGAGGCCCATAGTTTGCGGTATTACATCCATCCGGGTTCCACAAAGAGGTATCAGAATTTGAGGCAGCATTATTGGTGGAGGCGGATGAAGAGAGATATTGTTGAGTTCGTGGCTCAGTGTCTTAACTGTCAGCAGGTCAGATATGAGCACCAGAGACCATGTGGATTGCTTTAGAGATTTGATATTCCGGACTGGAAGTGGGAGCGAATCACCATGAACTTTGTAGTTGGACTCCCACGGACTTCGAGGAGGTTTGATGCTATATGGGTTATTATAGATCGACTGACCAAGTCCACGCATTTCATTCCTGTTGCTACTACTTATTGTTTGTAGTGGTTAGCTGAGACTTATATCAGGGAGATTGTCCGATTAAATGGGGTTCCATTTTCTATCATTTCTTATAGAGCTACTCAGTTCACATCTCGGTTTTGGAGAGCCATATAGAGAGAATTGGGTACTCAGGTCGAGTTGAGCACACCGTTTCATCCTCAGACCGATGGGCCGTTGGAGCGTACTATTCAGATTTTGGAGGATATGTTGTGTGTATGTGTCATTGATGTTGGGGGTTCATGGGACCAGTTTCTGCCACTCACGGAGTTTGCATATAATAATAGTTAATAGTCGAGTATCCAGATGTCTTCGCATGAGGCTTTATATGGTAGGAGGTGTAGATGTCCAATTAGTTGGTTTTAGTGAGGCTAGGCTATTGGGCACAGACTTGGTTCGGGATGCATTAGGTAAGGCGAAGTTGATTCAAGAACGGCTTTGAACGGGGCAGTCTAGGCAGAAGAGCTATGCGGACCAGAAGGTATGGGATGTGTCTTTCATGGTTGGGATAAGGTATTGCTGAAGGTGTCACCCATAAGGGGTGTTATGTGGTTCGAGAAGAAGGGAAAGCTGAGCCCCAGGTTCCTTAGACCATATCAGGTGCTTTAGAGGATTGGGGAGGTGGCTTATAGACTTTCCTTTCCTCCCAGTTTGGAGAGTATTCATCTGGTGATCCATGTTTCGATGCTCCGAAAGTATGTTGGCGACCCGTCTCATGTTTTGGACTTCAGCACGGTTCAGCTCGAGGGTGATATGTCATATGAGGTAGAGCCAGTGGCTATTTTGGGTCAACAAGTCAGAAAGTTGAGGTCTAAGGATATAGCTTCAGTGTAGGTTCAATAGAGAGGGCAGCCGATGGAGGATGCAACCTGAGAGAACGAGCAGGAGATGCGGGAAAGATATCCTCACTTATTCGAGACTCCAAGTATCTTTCTAGACTCGTTCGAGGATGAACGTTTGTTTAAGAGGGGGAGGATGTAACGACCTGGCCAGCAGTTTTGTGAGATTAGCCCCATTTCCCCCATTTCTCTTTTATCATATATTCCTTAGCCTGTTTATGTTGTGTTGGGTCGGATGGTTTGAGTTCGGAGTGGTCGTGGTAAGAATAGAGGCACTTAGCCTCTTGAGGTACCCTAAGAGTTAACTTATTACTAAATGACCTCGGAATACGGATTTTATGGTTTAAATAGATTCGTTAGGTGATTTGGTACTTAGGAGTGTGTTCAGAATGAAGTTTCGATGTCCGGTGTAGAATTAGGCTTGAATTGGCAAAAGTTAGTTTTGGCGATTTCTGGTTGACAGTGGAAAATAGGCTACCAGGGCCGGAATGGAATTCCGACAGTTGGAGCAGGTTCGTAATGTCATTTTGGATATGTGTGCAAATTTTCAGGTCAATCAGATCTGTTTTGGTTTGTTTCGACATCATTGGCGAAATTTAGAAGTTTCAAAGTACATAGACTTGAATTTGATGTAATTTCGGTATTTTCGTGTTGTTTTTGGTTTTTCGGAGGCTCGACTAAGTTTGAATGATGCTATGGGGTGTGTTGGTATGTTTGGTTGGGGCCCCGAAGGGATAGGGATTGATTTCAGATGGTTGGCGGAGGTTTGAACTTAGGAAAATTGCAGCAAAAAAGCTGCTGGTGCTAATCTTCTGGTGTGGCCAAACCTCTGCATGGGCAACCGCAGGTGTGACACTGCAGGTGCGAAGGTCCTGTTGCAGATACGAAAAGAGGCTAGGCAGGAAGAGTCAGTAGGTGCGAAGAGTTGGCCGCAATTGCAAAGGCGCAGGTGCGAAAAATGGATCGCAGGTACGAGTATTGGACTGTTAGTGGGTTTTCGCAGGTGCGCACCTGGGTCCGCAGGTGCAAAGAAAGGTCCGCAGGTGCGGATTAACTGGGCAGAACAGTATAAAAGAATGACTCCACAAAAGTTTTGTTATTCTTCCATTATTGCATGCGGGTGGAGCTTATTTGAGAGAAAATTGAAGAAGATCTTCGAGGGTCTTCAGTGGAGGTAAGTTCTCGGACTATATAACTCGTTTCTATGCTATTTTGTTTTGGATTAGGCTTGTAACTTGAAGAATTAAAGTGTAAAAAGTTGGGAAAAATGGGGAGTAAGATTGGAAATTCTTTGGGTGATTTGAGTGGGCAATTATGGTCTGATTGTGGAGTTTTTGGTATGTATAAAATCGTGAGAGGATGAGGATTCTAGTGATGTAAATTTTATCGAATTCTGAGACGTGGGCCCGGGGCTCGGGTTTGCAAAATTTCGAGAATTATGTTAAAAATTTATATCTTTCGATTGGGTATTGTTTTGTTAGCGTGTATTGACGGTGTTTATGTGATTTTAGTTAGATTCAGAGCTTTTGGGAACCAATTCGAGGCGCATCGCGGGGTAGCTTTTGGGCTATTTTGAGGTAAGTAACGATTGTAACTCAAAACCTGAGGGTATGACACCTCATTATTTTTTATTGTGCTGATTAATGAGGTGACGCACATGACAAGTGACAAGCGTGGGGGAGTGCACCGTTAGGGATTGGGACTTGGTCCGTCCCGTAGTGACTATTAAGCCGCGTATTCGATTTGAAACCTTATGATATCCTGTATTTTAAAAATTTATACTTGTATCAGGGTTGCGAGCCATGACTGGGGCCTTGTGCCGACCTCTTTAGACCCTTAGGGGTATTTTCCATGATTGGGGCCTTGTGCCGACTTATTTAGACCCTCAGGTGGTATTTTAAACTATCTTGTTAGTAAATTGTAAACTCAGTCATGTTTCCTACTTGCTATTATTTTCACTGTTATCACACAACTTGAAAACTATGAAAAGTGTTTGGGGCTGAGCCCCGGAAGATGAGATAAATTTCCCAAGTGGCTTGTGAGGGTGACTGAGTCAGGCCGAGAGCCGAGTATGTGAAGATAACTATGGATCAGGCTGCACGCCGCAGCAGTATATATGTGTTAGGCTGAGCGTCGGGTATGTGAGGATAGTTGTGGGACGGGCTACACACCACAACAATATATGTGTTATATACTATATGTGGGTCGGGATGCATGCTGCAGCAATATAGATTATATATATATGGGTCAGGCTGAACGCCACAACAATATATGTTATATATATGGAAAGGGTTTCACGCCACAGAAGTACACATATTGGATCGGGTTGCACACCGCAGCAGATATAGCGCTTGGGCTAAAGGAGCCCCTCCAGGAGTCTGTACACCCCCAGTGAGCGCGGTCAACTATTATATAGGTCGGGTTTCATGTCACATCAGTATAAATATATATATTATATATATGTATGTATAAATGTAGTGGAGTGGGCTGCCCGCCGCAACAGTTGTGTGTGTTCATGGTACTTACTAAGTATGAGTGTTAAGTGAGAGCATGAGATACTGACACTAGAGTCACGAGCGACTAAGAGGCTTGCCCGAGAGGCTTTATTATGAGTGATACTGAGCCCGGGGGGCTTATATTTTATGAAAATGATGTTTTCACTCTTCTTTACACTAAGCCTATGATAATAAATGTTGGATAAAAGTTCTCATACGATATTTATAAATGAAAACCGGGGTTTTATGCAATATTCATAATTGTAGATTTTTGACATGATTTGCTCATTTCCGTTGTTATTCATTATATGGATTTACATGATTTAAATGGATCGTCACTACACTCAAGTTATTAGCTACATTGATTACTTACTAAGTTGGCGTACTCACGTTACTCCATGCACCTCTGTGTGCAGATCTAGGTACCGGACCATCCCACTAGTTGATTTCTGAACGAGCTTGGAGTTGTTCGAGGATTGAGGTAGCTGCTCAGCGTCTCCATCTCACCTCCTTTATTTCCCTCAGATTACAGTTTCTTTTGGTCTTTTGGACCTCAGACTTTGTTGTAGCAGGTCACCGTTGCACATTATATTTTCAGTCTTAGATGCTCAGACACTTGACTCCGAGTTTTGGGGAAGTGCGTATTTGTTTATCTCTTTCTGATATTTTTAAAATCTGCTAAATTTTAGTGAAATTATGGGATATATTGATAATCTGAAATTGTTGGCTAGCGTAGTTCCATGATATGCGCCATCACGGCCGGCTTAGGATTTGGGGTTGTGACATGACCGGAGTTTGGCTTTTGTTTAGACGACTCCAAAATGTTATTTTTATGATTCCAATAGCTTCATATGGTTATTTTTCACTTGGGCATATGCCCGGATTTTCATTTGGATGTTTCTAGAAAGTTTCGATACTATTTGGCGAAAGTTGGCAATTTGAAGGTTTGGAATGTTCATAGGTTTGACCGATAGTTGAATTCAATGTTATCAGTATTAGATTATTGTCCTAGGAGTCGGAATAGGTTCAATATGTCATTTGGAACTTGCATGCATAATTTGGGTCATTCCGGATTGATTTTGCTTGAATCAGACGCTTGGTTCAATATTTGAAGTTTATGAACTTAAGAGATTGGTATTGATAGATAATTTGTAGTTTTTGATGCTGTTATTTGGTATTTAACGCCTCGAGTAAGTCCGTATTATGTTTTGGGACTTATTGGTAGGTTAGGGCGAGGTCCCGAGGGGCTCAGGTGAGTTTTGAATAGGTTTTAGGTTGTATTGTGCTTGTGTTTTATTAGCTCCAATTTTTATTTTGATAGAATCATTAAATCGTATCGTAATTACATAGCAATAGCAAAAATAATCGTCGAATTCGGACATTGTATGAGGGAGTTATGCTCATTTTAGTGTCGGAGAAAAGAACTGGTGCTAGTGCTTCGCAGATTCGAATTTGGGTCTGCATCTGGGACCCCGCAGGTGCAAAAAATTGTCCGCAAAAGCAAAACTGACATATGGAAATGCGTAGGTGCGGCTTTTCGGCCGCAAAAGCATAAATGCTAGTGTATAAAAAATCAGACTACGTTCTTTTGGTATTTTGAACATATCTTGAGTTCTAGACTCCGATTGAGGTGATTTTCTCAGCATTCTTCTTGTAGTTTTATGGGGTCAGTATCGAATCTCAATTTTGTATTTTAGTATGATCCCAGTAGTTCATTTGTTAATTAATACATGTTTTTGATTGGAGAATTGAGGATTTTTATCAAAAACTTTTCTAAAGAGAATAATTGGATTTTGAACAATGATTCTGAGGCCAAATTGGATGAAATTTGTATTGTAAGACACGTAATTGAATGGGTTGTCAGAATTTGTGGGTTTTATCAAATTACGAGGTGCTAGCCCGAGGTTGACTTTTTGGGTTGACCTTTTAGTTCTCGAAATTATATTCTATGTTTTTTATTTATGTTATTAAGTTATTTTTGCTAGATTTGAGCAGTCCGGAGGTTTTTTCACAGGAGAAAGTCATTTTAGAGTATAAGTTTAGCTTCTTTGAGGTAAGTATCTTGCCTAACTTTGTGTGTGGGGAACTACACCTTAGGATTGTAGTTAATTGTGCTATTTTTGTTATGTGAAAGCTGTGTACTCGAGGTGACGAGTGTGTACTCGGGCTTATATGTGAAAATTGACCGGTTTAGACTATTACGATTCTTTCATATATTTATTTTAAACTATTAGCGCATATTATATCCTTTTATTTGTCATGTTTACTTTCACATGCTTTATTTGATGTTGTTACATGTCACATCCTTTACTTGTCAAGTTTACTCTTATATGCTTTATTTGGAGTTGTGACCTCCTTTATCATTATGTGACATCCTTTATTGTTGAGTTACTCTTGATTAAAATTGCTGCTACATGATAAAACTGGTGCAAGAGTCATAGTCTGGCCCCTTTACTGCACTGGACCTCTGTAAAAGCGGGGGCAATACTCTATTACATGCCTCAAATCCCTACACTCTTAGTAGCCTCAAAATAAGAATGGTTGTGGGTCCTGAGTTGCACCCCGTGAACCATAATAGCCGCTACAAGAGCCCGGTATTGACAAACCTAGAACTTATGGAGTGCAATAAGAGCTCTAAGATAGGAGTGAACTGAACGAAGACTATACTGAACATCCTCGACTAGGTGATGGAAAATGATAAACTTGTCTACTAAACTGGCCCCTCACAAATCGGCCCCGGCCTCCACACGAGGAATCACTAAATCCTCCAAAATTATGAGGCCTCTTATCTGAGGTCGTCTCCTTAACCTGACCGCTGATGCGCTCGATACACTTGGCAATTTCCACAATGTGAGTAAAAGAAATATCATCATTATTCTCTCCCCATCAGTAGAATAATACCATATGCATGGCAATCTATAAACGTCCACATCCTCTCTCTCTCAGTAGGGATCAGGACAGTTATATGGGGTGATAAATCCGCAAATATGGTCTCATGCTGAGTAATAGTCATGCTCCCTTGCTGAAGCCGCTCAGGGTGACTACGAAAGTCTTCTCTCTATGTGAAAAGGAATGAACTTCTCTAAAAAAAACTGTGAGAGCTGGGCCCATGTGAGAGGAGGTGAACATGCTGACATGCCCGAACATACAGCTGCCACCACCTCCTGGCAACACCATGTATCAGAAACACTGTGAGATAAAATCTGTCGGACTCCAATGTACCCAAGTTGTGCAATATCTCATAACAATAGTCTAAAAAATCTTGGGGGTCCTTAGAAAGTGTACAACCAAAGCGAGGGGGAACCAACATGCAGAACATGTCCAACCTCTACAGCCCCTCGATTGACATCGTGGGTGTCACTCCGTGATGTGTAGCAACCACAGGCTTACCTACCCCAACTGGTAGAACTACTATGAACAAATACCCGTGAGCCATCTTCTCATGAGTGGGAGTAACATGAGTCTTGTCTCCTATCCCGTCTTGAGAAACAACTAGTGCTATTGGAAATACACCTTCCTGGGAAACAGTCTCCATAAGACAAAGGAAACGGACTACGGTATCCTGGAGTACCGCGGTATACATGAACCCCTCGAGGACCGAAGCTGGTCCTACCCGCTCAGTCAAAATATAGATCTCCTCCTCCTGCTCTTTATGTGGGTCAACATAAGGTGCCACTGCACGTGCTCTAGGCTGAGCTTTGCCCCTATCTCTGGCCCAACCTCAACCTCGGCCTCTCGCGGCCCTGACTGGTGTCTGCTTACCCGATACAACAAAGTGTGTCCTCACTATCTGTGAGGGAATAAAAGAGTAAAGGTTTACACTTTGGATTTAACAAATTTGCACGACAAGAATGCAAAAAAGTAAAGTTTCCTAATAGTTTAGTAGCCTCTTGAAGATAAGTACAGGCATCTTAATACCAATCCACAAGACTCTACTAAACTTTCTCTTAACTCATGCGACTTAGTTAACCTAGTGCTATGATACCATCTTGTCACAGCCCAAACTCCCACTGGAGTCGTGACGGTGCCTAACTTTGCTTGATAGGCAAGCCAACAATTCACAATAACAACAAACTTAAATAACAAAAGCTTAATAATCTCAACAGCAGAATAAAAATAAATATAGGAAAATAGAAACAATAATGCAACTACAACCATATCATGATCTGGTGTCAACGAGTACATGACACTACAAAATCTCAAAATACATCATCAAATTCTTTATATAAAACTATCTCAATAATAGAGTATTGATAACATAAATAAACAAAAGAGAACTTGAAGGTATGTGAACGACATAGTAGCTACCTCATAGTCCCCACAAGCTATGGCCAGTGCAAACTCTAGCAATCACCACATCCAGTAGAACCGACCACATGTACTAAATAATTAACAAACCTAACCTCTAGCTGGAAGCAGTGGTGACTTCTGATGAAGGTCAGTGTCTAATACAAATAATCAATAAAAACACATGATATAATTATGACAATAAAAGAAAACAACTCAAGAGATATCATGTTCAACTCGTTCACAAATACGAAAAATGAGACATGTTTTCCAAATATAACAGTCAAAAGAACAATATTATTACTGACTTCACTAAAACATTCGTTTATTAAGAAAAGCTTGATTTCAAAACATTCAACAACATGTAAGGCATTTCATTTATCATCTAGAATGAGGAACGTACATCTCTATGCCTAAATATCAAATATAGATGGCAATTCAATAACATGACAGTGAAGCCATCAAGTAACTCACATTGATCATGCTCATATTGCCTGGGAAAAGTACCCATCACCATCACACATACAACTACACTTAGCACTGTACGGGTGCCTGACACAAATGCCCCTCACCAAAGCACATATATGACCATGTGCATGCGCTTACTCTAGAGGGGCATATTATGCCCTTACATTGGGTAGCGTGACCAACGCTCAACCGAGATATCCAAGTTAAGCAAGCCTACTTGATTCCTTCCACCCGACCTTACCCATGAATAAAAGTGAAGATATATACAATTAGTTAGACAATGAGAGGATTTCATATACAATACCAATTTCATTACCATTAGTTACTTCATTAAAAATTTCCAAAATATATTACACATTCGCAGATTAGAAGTGAAAACCTGTGTTACAAGTACATCACTTCTAGTTTAACTTACCCAAATCAAAATATAACCCACACTATGTCTACGAAGCCTCTAATTGATTCAAAAGAGTAATATGATAGTGCTGACGATAAAGCCCCGGCTGTTCCTCAAAATACTATACACATGAAGCAAAAGACACAATACCCCGATATGAAGTGGGTCTCACCAAGACAGTTGAGAAGAGGGTGTAGTGTTATCACTGATCGATGCCGCCTGATGTGGAACCACCTACATCAATTAAAGATGCAGTGTCCCCGGTAAATAGACGTTAGTACACATGGAATAGTTTTATTATGTAAGACTAAACACCCTCTCAAAAAATAGAGTAACAATATAAGGGGAGGACAATGAAATCAATGAGAAAACAAAATAATAATATAATACCAAGTCAAGAGTGGGGCAAATCTTCAAGTAAAATCAATGTTTTAAGTTAGGAGATATTTAGCAACGATACATCACTGTGCTTATAGCATGGAGTTTGATATCTTCCTGATCGGCTAAGATGTCTCACCCCAAAGAAAGAGGTTTGATATCCAAACACAACACCACCATGTGCGCGGCATAGGGTTCGATATCTGCCCGATCAGCTAAGCCGTCTCACCACTATGGGTAGAGATTATATTTTCCTCGAAATCATCTTATCCCAATTAAGGGGAATAATCTCAACACATCAATCTCGTTGCGATTAACGGGAATAGTCTCAACACATAAGCGCTGGTATTTACCCCTCATTCACTCCTACACCGATATATGTTAGTTTTGGGGTTAGGTTATTTTAACCTAACCTTCCCCACTGACTAAAAATACTTCCAAAATATTTATCATATAAAGGAGTTACAACTCATTTCATTATCTTTCACACGTCCTTTCATTTCATTGGCACTATTGGCCACTAGTGTAATATCATTCTGGGCACCACATCCGCATTGTATATCTCATACTCATTTCTTTCACTTTCAAGCGTCATCATGTTATCAACAATAAGATAAGTTGAATCAATAATTTAAATATGTATATGAGAAATAGGAGACTTAAACACATTGAGTTTTCCTTCCCAGAATAAGGCATGATAAATTTGCAATTGCAGCATGAATTGAAGCCATAGAATTTTGATACATTAGTCATAGTTGAATACATTCCTGAAGGAGAGCATAATTAGATAGCGGAAATTAGAACACATTTTGAGTATATAACTATTGGCCCAATGCTTATTTGGAATAACTTAATGTAACGACTCGGTCGGTCTTTTCGAGAGTAATATCCATGCTTCCCCTGTTTATACTTTATCATATGTTACATATGCTATTTATATTGTGTTGGGTCAGTTGGTTCGGGTTCGGAGTGGTCGTGGTGAGAACTGACACTCTTAGTCTCTTAAATTGGCTTAAGAGTGGGAAAAGTCAACTGGGTGTTTACTTATTGGTAAACAACCTCTGAATGTAGATTTTATGGATCATATAGCTTTGTTAGGTGATTTGGGACTTAGGAATGTGTTCTAAATGAAGTTTTTATGGCCGGTGTAGAATTAGGCTTGAATTGGCGAAAGTTAGTTTTTGGCGATTTCCGGTCGACAGTGGAAAATAAGCTATCGGGGTCGGAATGGAATTTGAGAAGTTGGAACAGCTTCATAATGTCATTTTAGATGTCTGTGTCAATTTTCAGGTCATTCGGACGTGTTTTGGTTGGTTTCGGCATCATTTGCGGAATTTAGAAGTTTTAAAGTTAATAGGCTTGAATTTTATGTGATTTTGGTGTTTTTGCGTTGTTTTTGGTGTTTCGAAGGATCGAATAAGTTTGAATGATGTTATGGGGTGTGTTTGTAGGTTTGGTTGAGATCCCGAGGGCCTCGGGTGTGTTTCGGGTGGTTAACAGAGTGCGTTTGGCCTTAAAGGGACTGCTGTTGCTGCTGTAATTTCTTGGTGTGGTTTCCTTATATGATATGACAATAATGGGGCAGCGATCGCATTGGTTTGTTGGTGAGGCAGCAAAAATTGTTATATGCGATTGCAATTAGTTATCCGCGATCACGAAGTGGGAGGAGCCAGAGCAGCGGTCACGTGAGGCTTATTGCGACCGCACAGTGTGGGCGCGTGTGGCAGTGAGGTGGTGGAATTGCTCTATGCGATCGCATAGAGCTTGTTGCAATCACATTGTTGTGAGGAGATGTCTTACGCGATCACATAGGTGTTTTTTGACCGCATATAGTTAGTTTGGTTGGGCAGCATTTTGTTCTTTGCGATCGCGTGCCTTTTTCCGCGATCGCATAGAGTAAAGTTTGGGCAAACAATTTTAAGTTCTAATTTCGGGGGTTCATGGCCATAACTCAATTTTCCATTAGAGAGCTCGGGGGAAGGAGAATTTTGATGAGATTTTTAGTGGGATTCTTAGGGTAAGTGTTCTTCAATAGTTTTTGGTTTAATTTCATCAATTTGTCTTGATTTTCACCATGCAATTTGAGGAATTAAAGTAGAAAAATTGGGGAAAATGGGAGGAATTTGGAATTTTGTTTGGTGATTTGAGTGGGCAATTATGGTCCCATTTTGGTGTTTTTGGTGTTTTTGGCGATTTGCGTGGTCCAATTATGGTATGTGACGTGATTATTATCGAATCCCGAGACGTGGGCCCGAGGCTCGAGTTTTGCCAATTTCGGGAATTCTGCTTAAAATTGATAGCTTTCGATTGGGTTTTGTTTCTGTAGCGTATATTGATGATGTTAAGTTCGTTATGGTTAGATTCGGAGCAATCGGAAGCCGATTTGAGGGGCAAGATCATTGCCGATTAGTATTGTGCCCCGGTAGAGGTAAGCAATGGCTATAAATGTTGTCCTGAGGGTATGGAGCCCCGAATTTCGTATTTTCTCACTATTTTTAGAAGGCGCACATGTCGGACGACGAGTATGTGGCGTGCAATGAATTTTGGATTGGACTTGGTCCTCTCCGCGACAACTATTGAGTTGCGTATTTTTTGTCTAAATCATATGTTCAATTTTGTTCTAAAACTATTGCTATATTTGTGCTATAAACCATGTTTGGGGACTCGTGCCGAATTGTTTAAACCCCTTGGGGGCTTTTTCTTTTACTGATATTTTCTTCACTATGCTGACTTATGATTTAAACTGAGTCATGTTATGTTTAATTGATTTCGAAAATCAACTTTAGTTACACTATTTTGAGATATAAAATCATGTTTTGGGTCTAGTATCCCGTTTTACTGATACGATCGAGGGCCTTTTGAGAGTTTTTTATTCAGTAAGGCCGAGTGCCTGATTTTGAGGATATGATATGCCACGAGGTGGTTTGGTTTTAGCATTTGGGCTGAAGGAGCCCTTTCGGAGTCTGTATATACCCACAGTGAGCGCATATACCTACTGAGTGCGAGTGCTGAGTACCGAGTGCCGAATGACGAGTGATTTTGAGGCATGAGTGACTGTGAGGTATACCGGAGGGGATGATTATGAGTGACTGTGAGGTATGTCCGAGGGGCATTGTTCTGATACATATTTTTGCCCGAGGGGCTAGTTATGATTTTACCACTTTCACTCTGAACATATGAAATGTGTTTTGTCCGAGGGGCTTTTTATGATTTTTATCCTTTTTACACTAAACTTCTTGAAAGTTATGTTGAAAATATTGGCAAGTATATCTCCAAATGATTTTTAATGAAATCGATTTTTAAGCGTGATGATTTAACGTATTCATTGTTGGAAAGAAAGGTTGTGCTTATTGTGAAATGATGATTTGATTTTTATTTGTTTCTTACTGCTCAGACCTGATTTATTTTCATTACTACAGAGTTGGCATACTCACATTACTCCCTGCACCTTGTGTGCAAATACACATGTTAGGACAGAGTGAGTTGTGTATCTGTTCCAGAGATTTCTTGGAGATTTTGCGAAGTAGCTGCACATGTTTGCAGACCTGCTCTCTCTCCTGCTTACTATTATAGAGTTCATTTTTTGTTGAGTTGTATATTTTATGTATATGCTCGTGACCGGTGACTCCAGGATCTCGGGGGTTGTATTTAATAGGCTGTGTAGCTTTATCTGTTTTAAAAATGTTTTAAAAGAAACATTTATGGGTTATCGGTTTAGTAAAGATGTAAATGGAAGATTATTACGATTTGAGTGTACTTTTGGCTGGTCTAGTTCCACGATAGGCGCCATCACGACTTGTTTTGATTTGGGGTCATGACAACTTGGTATCAGAGTCTAGGTTACATAGGACCCACCGGTCATGAGCAGGTTTAGTAGAGTCTTGCGGATCGGTACGGAGGCGTCTGTACTTATCTTCGAAAGGCTGCGGAACCCTTAGGAAAAAACTCACATTCGTGAATTCTTGTTGTGCGAATCCATTTTATTCAGCCAAGAGGATGACTCTTGAATTTCTTCCATGTATTCGAACGTGCACGAGAGCACTTGGCATCAGATGTGCATCTACGGCTTGTGACTTCCATGGATGAGATATGATTTTGGCATGTTGGTAATGGGTCAGTCTATACGACTTGAGGCTGGACTTATTCTGTGGCTTGAATGCTAAGATTTCGATTGTTTGTGCCGTGTATTTGGGGACTTATATGTCCGCTATTGATGGGACCATGTGACTGGATGTTTATGTGGTGAGTGTGATTTGATTGTTAGATGTGTTCAGACTGTTGATTTGTGACAAAAGGATTGGCTGGAAATGTGGCAAGAATTATTGAGTGTTTGACTTCTATCTGGGGTTGGGACATAAACTCGAGTCGTGAGTATATGGGAAGACCTCTTATGTTGTCTAGTTGTGGAGTGAAGGAAACCCTTCTATTGTGTTATGAGTTCCTTGTAATATCTTTTGGGTTAGCCAATTCTCCGGTAGCGCCCATGTATTTGATTAACGGTGTATTCCAGCCGTATTAGCACTCTTTTGTTATTATACTCAATGATGGAACCCTGTCATATACACGTAGCCAGGGGCCAGGGGTAGCATACTCAGTATTTTAGGATGGCATTATAAGGATTCAGGGAGGAGAAGCTTTGTGCAAAGTTCTCCAAGTGTGAATTTTTGGGCTCAGTTCAGTAGCATTCTTGGGACACGTGGTGTACTGTGAGGGTATCCATATGGTAAGACGAGTGTGGGTAGAGCTTCCAGAAGCTCAAGATTCCTTTGACCTCAGCTCTACTGTGAATTCCACCATTAGCTCCATGTTCTTATACCATATCTCGATGCCACGAGTTTAGGCATTAGTTGTGTATTAATGCAGAAGGGTGTAGTGACTGCGTAATAGCTATGATCTTCGGAAGTGTATAGAGAGATATCATGTTTGAGGCAAAGCAGGCAGGGATATCTCATGCGGGTTGTCCTGGGGTGTGTGATCCTTATGTTGTTCTGTAGTAAGTTCTCTTCTACCAGTAAATGATATATGTTGTAATTTGAATTTAGATTACTTGTGGAAGTTGGCATGACTATTACAATGGTGAATGTGAGATTTGCAAATGAATTGAGTTGTTAGACGTGTTGTGTTATTATGGGTGTTGTGAGTTATTGGTTGTCCTGATCGTTGGATTTGAGCCAAGTGAGGAAGTCTGTTAATGATAAGTTGATTACAAGATTATGTGTTGTATTGGTTTCAGTTTGAGGTATATTGGTAAATAAGTTATGACCTGCAGATGTGGGGTCTGGGAATGACTCGAGTAATGGAAATTTCTTCGATATAGGTTGTAATGTACTCTAAGGGTAAATGGATTTTATTGAATTATTGAGTGATAATTGTAAAAGGTGTAGTGTGTGCAGTGTATGAATTTTCTTGTGGCATTTCTACATCATCATGGATTCTACATATCGGTATCAAGAAGGTGAAGGTAATGGCTTTAGATCGCAGGAAGTCTCTTTAGGGTAAGTATTTTGAATGTGGTACTTTTGGTGATATTAGAGAGAATATTCCACGGTTCACGAGCCTTAGGCGGTATAGTGTTATGCTTGGGTCTCTTGTGGTGATTCTGGGTTGAGAATTGTGGTATTATGGCAAGGAGAATTATCAATTTGAAGGTAAGTGAGAAGAAACTTGGGTAAATAGGACAACTTGGTAGTAGGTCGGATCGGCATGGTAAGGGATACGGTTAGTTCTTTGGGTGTTCATGAGGTAATGCGCTTTTATAGGTATTTCTTAGCAATGCTCTTGGGTTTTGGGTAACCTGCATAGATCGGTTGAGTTAGAAGGATTCGATCCTGACGGTTTGGTGTTGTACAATGGGATTCGAATAATTCCTATGGTTTCTACCACGGTTAGAGGTGCATATTTCCTATTGGCGTGAGGTTCAGGTGATGTATAGTGATTTCGCTTCTAAATGGGACCAAATGGGAAGTTTTTGGCTTGTTGGGTATGTAGTTTCTTGTGGCTCGGAAGGGATCATGAAGTTCCCATATTCACCATAGGATGGAATGTCGTATGCGGTATGTTGTGTAGAGTCGAGATTTGCATATGTGAGGTCACGGTTCAGTTCTGGAAGGGAGGTCAAAATTCATAGGCATAATTTACAATTTCAGATGGCTAGGTAGATGGTAGCACTTTTGGGTGGTTTGATGAGGGCATATATTCCTGAAGAGTCAATGAGTGTAGTTTAGGGTGCTTCATTGGTATTGTGACGCTCTCTTGTTGGATCGACTATTGATATTCAAGGTTGCTTGGTAACACGGAAGAATATTGGGGTATCCCTCGTGGAATGATTGAGTGTTTGGGATGTGTTATGTATTCGAGCGGTGGAGTTGAGACAGATGTAGTAATTTTTGCGCTTCATGGACTTCGAGACTGAGAGTTCTCATAAATAGGTTATTTTGTGATAGTGAACTGTGAAGAGGCAAGGAAGCTAGCCATATGTTAGTATGTACCATGGTTCAGTCATTGTGAACTTCTCGGTGAGTTATCTATCTGTTGTGTGTGACCAGAGTTGATTTAGGGTTATTGGTAGGCCAATATCGGTGTGTGTTCTGCACCGGGTCGGAATTGTTTGCTCCGAATTTCTATTGTTGAGGAATGTACTATTCGACTGTCATTGTGTTTATTCGTGTTCTGGAGTGATGTATGAGTTACCCTTCGGTTTTGTGAGGATTTGTGATCATTTGTTATAGGCAGATATGGTGCGATTCTAATTGGGATTTATAGCTAGAGTTGAGTAAGGTAAGTAATTGGGTATTGCGAGATTGAGATGTATTGGTTATGTACTTTCTGATTCGTGCGGCATGGTATCGTCTGGTTTCCCTGTGGTTAAGGTAACGCACTTTGAGTACTTGATGTCGAATTGCTCATGGTTATTGTTTTTTATCCAAGTGGCAGGAAGAATTTCGTGTGACCCAGCGTTTGGATGGTATCACGCATTGTATAAGAGTTATGTGGAGGTATGACCTTTGGTATTGTATTCGTGTGTTTTTATTTTTCGATGTGTGCCATGCTTTTAGCATGAGGTTGGGATGGTAATTGGTAATGGAAGGATGGTCCTCTCATGCTAATCTTTTTTATAATTTTATTACATTGGGATGTCGTTATTGAGTGCACAAGTTGCACAGGTTATTACTTCGAATTGTATTGATGTGTCACGTCATCAGAGTGGTCGTGTTGGATGAGAAGAGGTCATTGGACCTAGAATGAATACTTGTAGAATTTACTACAACATAGTTTGAAGGATAAATATCAGGAGTCGGCTTAGAAATCTGCTACAATTCCTGTTTGGGAAGGGGAAGCTTAATATCTGGCTGATCGGACGAATGGTTGCTAGTTTCTACGTGTTTCCTTCATCATCGGTTGTATATGAAAGTGTTAGAGCGAGGAATTTCTTGATAAGAGGTAATGTACCGGTATTGGGTTGTCCTGAGCAGCTATTGTGATTGGGAGTTATCTCTATGGGTGATTGAGTCACGCGGTGTATTATGTGATTTCATCTAGGGTGCATATATGCTTTGATCCATCATGTTCGGACTTGTTATGTTTATAGTTGGGGAATTTTGATCTTGTATATTATTTAACAAGGGGGAAATTGGTTCCAAGGTTTATGGGTCAGGATTGGATTTCGAAATTTCAAATATGTTGCTCTATTGGACCTCTATGGAATAGGGTGACGTGGGATCACCCCCGAATATGTGTATTATGAGGTTATGCGGCAGCTTGATGGTGTTAGAGAACAAATCTTGTCACGTTCGAGGACTAATGCATGTTTAAGTGGTGGAGGATGTAAAATCCCGGTCGGTCGTTCTGAGAGTAATATCCCTATTTCCCCTGTTTCCGCTTTATCATATGTTGCTTAGCCTATTTATGTTGTATTGGGTCTGTTGATTCGGGTTCAGAGTGATCGTGGTGCGGATTGAGACACTTAGTCCCTTAAATTGGCTTAAGAGTAGGAAAAGTCAACTGGGAGTTGACTTATTGGTTAACGACCTCGGAATGTAGATTTTGTGGCTCTGATAGCTTGTTAGGTTATTTGGGACATAGGAGTGTATTCAGAATGAAGTTTTGATGTCTAGTGTAGAATTAGGCTTGAATTGGCAAAAGTTAGTTTTTGGCGATTTCCGATCGGCAGTGGAAAATAAGCTATCGGAGTTGGAATGGAATTCCGGAAGTTGGAACAGCTTTGTAATTTCATTTTGGATGTGTGTCCAAATTTTCAGGTCATTTGGACGTGTTTTGGTATGTTTCAGCATCATTGGCAGAATTTAGAAGTTTCAAAGTTCATAGGGTTGAATTTGATGTGATTTTGTATTTTTGCGTCGTTTTTGGTGTTTCGAAGGCTCGACTAAGTTTGAATGATGTTATGGGGTGTGTTGGTAGGTTTGGTTGAGATCCCGAGGGCCTCGGATGTGTTTCGGGTGGTTAACGGAGTGCGTTTGGCCTTAAAAGGATTACTGTTGCTGCTGTATTTTCTTGGTCTGGTTTCATTATATGCGATCGCAATAGTAGGGAAGCGATCACATAGGTTTGTTGGTGAGGAAGAAAAAATTGTTATATGCGATCACAATTAGTGGTCCGAGGTCGCGTAGTGGGAGGAGGCAGAGCAGTGCGGTCGCGTAAGGCTTATTGCGATCGCACAGTGTGGGCGCGTGTGGCAGTAAGGTGATGGAATTGCTCTATCCGAGTGCATAGAGCTGGTCACGATCGAATTGTTGCGAGGAGTTGTATTAGATGATCACATAGGTGTTTTTGCGACCTCATATGGTTAGTTTGGTTGGGCAGCATTTTGTTTTTGCGATCGCGTGCCTTTTTCCGCGATCGCATAGAGTAAGGTTTGGGCAGACAATTTTAAGTTCTAATTTTGGGGGTTCTTGGCCATAACTCAATTTTCCATTAGAGAGCTCGGGGGAAGGATAATTTTGACGAGATTTTCAGTGGGATTCTTGGGGTAAGTGTTCTTCAATAGTTTTTGGTTTAATTTCATCAACTTGTCTTGATTTTCACCATGTAATTTGAGGAATTAAAGTAGAAAAATTGGGAAAAATGGCAAGAAAAATTTGGAAATTTTTTTGTGATTTGAGTGGGAGATTGTGGTCCGATTTGGTGTTGTTAGTATGTATAGAATCGTGGGAGGATAAGGATTCTTGTGACGCAATTTTTATCGAATTCCGAGACGTGGGCCCGGGGCTCGGGTTTGGCCAATTTCGGTAATTGTGCTTAAAATTGATAGCTTTCGATTGGGTGTTGTTCCTTTAGCTTATATTGATGATGTTAATCTGGTTTTGGTTAGATTCGGAGTACTCGGGAGACGTTTTGAGGGGCAAGAGCATCGCGGATTAGTATTGTGGCCCGATAGAGGTAAATAATGGCTATAAATCTTGTCCTGAGGGTATGGAACCCCGTACTTCATATTTCTCACTATTTTTAGAATGGTGCACATGTCGGATGAGGAGTATGTGGCGTATTTTGGATTGGAATTGGTCCTCTCCGTGACAACTATTGAGTTGCGTATTTTTACTCTAAATCATATGTTAAATTGTGTTCTGAAACTATTGCAATATCTGGGCTATAAGCCATGTTTGGGTCCTCGTGCCGACTTGTTTAGACCCCTTGGGGGCTTTTCTGTTTTACTGCTATTTTTCTCACTGTGTTCACTTATGATTTACACTCAGTCATGGTATGTTTAACTGATTCCGAACCTCAGCTTTATTTACACTATTTTTAGATATAAAATGATGTTTTGGGTCGAGTACCCAATTTTACTGATACGCCCGAAGGGCTTTTGGGAGTTTCTGATTGAGTGAGGACGAGGGCCTGATTGTGAGGATATGATATGCAACAAGGTGGCTTGATTTTAGCGCTTGGGCTGAAGCAGCCCCTCCAGAGTCTGTACACACCCCTAGTGAGCGCAGGTACCTACTGAGCGCGAGTGCCGAGTGACGAGTGAATGGGAGGCACGAGTGACTGTGAGGTATGCCCGAGGGGCTAATTATGAGTGACTATGAGGTATGCGAAAGGGGCAGGTTCTGATACATGTTTTTGCCAGAGGGACTATATATGATTTTACCATTTTCACTCTGAACTTATGAAATGTGGTTTTCCAGAGGGGCTTTTTATGATTTTTATCATTTTTACAATAAAATTCTTGAAAATTATGTTGTAACTATTGGCAAGTGTATTTCCAAATTATTTTTACTGAAATGGGTTTTTAAGCGTGATGATTTAACGTATAAATTGTTGGAGAGAAAGGATGTGCTTATTGTGAAATGATTATTTGATTTTTATGTGTTTCTTACTGCTCAAACCTGGTTTATTTTCATTACTACTGAGTTGGCGTACTCACATTACTCCATGCACCTTGTGTGCAGATCCAGGTGTTAGGGCAGAGTGAGTTGTGTATCTGCTCCAGAGATTTCTCAGTGATTTTGCGAGGTAGATGCACGCGTCCACAGACCTGCTCTCTCTCCTGCATATTATTATTGAGTTTTTTTTTTTAGTTGTATATTTTCTGTAGATTCTCATGACCTGTGACTCCCGGATCTCGGGGGTTGTATTTAATATGCGGTATAGCTTTATCTGTTTTAAAAATATTTTAAAAGAAACCTTTATGGGTTATCAGTTTAGTAAAGATGTAAATGGAAGATTATTACGATTTGAGTGTAGTTTTGGCTGGCCTAGTTCCACGATAGGCGCCATCACGACTGGTTTAGATTTGGGGTCGAGACACTTAATTTAGTAGGAATAGCTCGGAACATGAGAAAATAAGAACTTGGGCCAATCACGCTAGAAGCTTACGAGAACATCATGGAATTTGATTCTATGAGAGAAGTTTAGCCAACATAACTCGGTGGAACTCTTTAGTCATACTAAAAAATCCAACTACTATTACAACTTAAATCTACATCAACATAATTCAATTGGACCACTAATAGTAAAAATTTTCAGGTTTTAGGTTATTTTGGCATTTTATCAAAAACCTAGAGTGCATATTATTCAAATACCTCTAGTAATGGTGTTTCTTCATCCAACAATCCCTCCTTGCCACAAATAAGAGTTACTAAAACATCCTTTATCCACTAACTGTCTTCTTTAGAACCATTATAATCATCAAGGAACTCACATCCACCAAATTTTACAAATTAAATCATTACAAAATCTCTACAGCACCCAATAATCTAGGTTAAACACTTATGGCTTCCAATAACCTTCTAATCCTAGTACTTATTTCTTGCTCATATATTCACTAACAAACCATGCATGTAGGTTTAAGGGTGAAAGACTACCTCTTGTAGTCCAAATCTTGAAAGACAGCTTTTAGGGTGTTCTTGAGATTTTGAAGAAATCCTATGGAATCCAGTACAACACCTTGTTGAAACTAGTGATTGAGAAGTGACATGATCATAAACACACACTTAAAAATTCACCTTAAGTGTATAAGCTTTAGTCGGATGGGTGATGGAGAGAAAAACGATAGTCTTGAAATCCTTTTATTTTTCTCCTTCCACTGATGCTATATTTGTGCTATAAGGCTTTAACTTACTGGTTTGCTAAAATTTCTTCTTCCCTAACGTGTTATATCTGCGGTTTGGGGAGATAGTCCACTGTATTTTATTTAGTTTTATTGCTTTGAAACAAATATCCAAGTGTTCCCAATTATTACAACACTCAAATATTAATAAAATAATTATCCCCAAGTATCCAAATTGCTTTTTCCACTCCAATAATTTCTCATGTAGTTCGGTTCTAAATTAAATTGTATTCCTAAGCTCCAAATTGCTCGAATTAGCTATAGAAATTCATGGGGTATTACATATTAGCCTAGCCCGTCACCACAAACTTTGAGTTGTTGGTAAAATTTTACGGGGTCTTACATCCTCCCCCGCTTAGGATCGTTCGTTCTTGAATAAGTAGTAGAGTCCACCTAAAACACCCAACATAACTCATGTATTATTTCACACATCTCAAGCCCCCAAATTTTGGCTAACTCCCAAAATTTCCAAAAATTTCAGTAGAGTTTCCCTTGTAATTGAGCCTATCCACCTGCCAGAGAATCCCGGAAACTAGTCCTAACATAATCATAGCACAATGATTTACCATATTAGGAAAATAACACCGACCATAACGTCATAAGCATTATATCACCAAAAAGGGGCAGCTTTAACATAAATTGTACATGTTGAACATAATTTATAGAAAGTAAGCTCTTAGTCACTATCTCAGAGCCTAATCATGGGGCCCGGTGCACGCGTCGCCCCTAGCAAGTACCACATAGCCCAATATAGGGGTGGAGTATGCGTCACCTAAAAACAATTCAAATCGGTTCTATGGCCCAAGATTGGTCATCAACTGCTCAAGTCTCAGTCAACCACGTCTCATAGTACTCACTTCAATAATATTACTCATATGAGGCATCAACAACATCTGAGAAATCGTAATAGAAATTCACTGAGATAGAGATGTCATACACGTGTATAGCTATCATAATTGAGAGTATGTCTAGAACTAAGGCAAACAACTCAAAACATCATGCATAGCACTATCTCTTCTCAAACAAATAAGCACATAGCCTACACATGAATAATAGCTCAAATAATCATATAAGTAGAGAAAACACATCTATAATGAGGTATGATAGAAAAGGGGTGTCATAGTAGTCTAGAGTCTACCCGGACCAAGAATACCCCGGTGTACGCACACATGCCCGTCACCTAACACGTGCATTACCCCAACACATCTCATGTATTATATTTCACATGTATAATTATCCTCAGACCAAGTATATATATCTTACATACCTTAAAGCGAGTGAATCAATACTCCAAAAAGATCTTCTTATATGAATCTAAATGTGAAATACAAGAAATTAAAGATAAAGGATAGAATATGAGAATTGACCCAACAAAGTAGTAATTGAAAAATAATTGATAAAGATCAATCACCCAATAATTACATAATAAAGTAAACCTAAACGATATGAATACCTTCAAGTGGAAGTGTAATTTCACTTGAAGAACATACTTTGATCAAGTTGTCAAAAACAATGGAAATCCACCATTACACGTCTCTAAAGAGAACTCACCATACATCAAAAATTAGTCCCATAAATTTAAGGCCTCAAGGGCTATTTCTACTAGAGTGGGTGTTTGACTACAATTTAATCAAATGCCCTAAGGTAATTCTAAAGAACTAAGTGTAGTCACTTATTACAAGTATAGCCTCCATTTGCATATAGTCTTCAATTGATGGCAAATTACACACATAGCCTCCAAATGCAAAAGTAGCCATCAGTTGAAATCCAAAGCACATGTTGGCTATCTTGGGTCGTAACATTCTCCCCTTCTTGAAAATAATTCGTCCTCGAATCCGAACTTTGCAAAACATGAAAAGGAATAAGGACAAGTATAATCTTATCAAGAGGAAAATATATGCAAGGTAATGCTAAAATAATAAAGTGCACATGCATTCTTTTGACCAAAGTATTTCTAATAGGCACAAAGAGTCCTCTAAAATCATGTATATAATATCATCACATGGAGTCATACAATCTCCCAAGCAAGCACAAAGTGTGACTCTTATGAACTTAAAAAACTAGAAAAATTAATTAGGTAGTCCAAACATAGAACCAAACAACATGTATAGAGCATATTTAGATATACCAACTATTTTATCATTCAATGTCATTTCACTCCATAAATCAAAATAATCAAGATGAAGTTTCCATGAAGAATTCTTAGCACAAAAAGACAAAACATCAAGCACTTCATGCTTACAAAGACTTATGCATGGTAAATACACTTCACAATAAGACTCATGCACCATTTTAAGGAAAAAATCTCTACCACACAGGCATCAAAGTGAACACTCATGAGGTATATCCAAGCATCCTTAAGATCAACAAAGAACACATTTTCCAACAACATAATAGGCACTTGGCTGAAATGCAAACTACAATTAAAGAGTGAATCACCGGGATCAAACATAAATATTATCCCCAAATCATCTCTAAGTTTTCCAGTTGGCAACTCACAATATAGATATAGTAGCAACATCAAAAAATCATGGTCAATAGCAGAAGGTCACTCTGAGGTCTGCGGATGTCGAGCTGGTGTACCTTGGGGACTGCAAAGTAGTTGAAGGATCACTAGCGTCCGGCACGAGCAGATATATCTGGCTTTGCATAAAAAATATGCAGAATAGTAGTATGAGTACACCACAACGTTACCCAGTAAGTATCAAGCCTAACCTCGGTGGAGTAGTGCTGAGGCCACGTCAAGACACCAACTAGGATGAAAGAAACTGAACAAGGTATAGTACGGTCAAATAATGAAAGACGAGGAAATAAATGACAATAAGTCATTAAATAATGTAGCTAGCAACATAATCTAAAGCAATAAAGGTAACAGGGAAATAAAACATATTAAGAACATCAAAAAATTAATACGGACAAATACAAGTAAAACAAGTAAGGAATAACAAAATTGTTCAACCAACAAGCCTTTTCAACATAGAGTATGCAACAAGAATCACAACTGAGGTACCGCCTCGTTTCTGCATTTCAATATTTCAGCCACAATCATTCTTTATCTCCCCACGTGAGCCTTGTGTTTAGTTTTGAATATTATTTTTCCCGAAATAGCTATACGCGTTTTAGCCCACCTTATTTCACCACATGGCTTCAAGTAATTCCCTTACTAGCAACACACATATAAATTCCCACCTTATCTCACCGCATGGGTATCAAATCTTATCCTTATATCACCGCATGCATATCAATATCACAACACCATAATCAACTTACACCATATGTGCCCATATTCCCCAACACTTCCCAAAATTAACAATAATGATGTTATCACAACATATAGCTCGTGGATCAATCTTAATGTGTACAAGATTCTCAATAACAACAAAATGAATGAAGAATACTCAACAATGAAAAATATATCAACATTACCAACTTCAACCTCAATGTGATAATGACTTCCACAACTTCAACACCAACAACATAACAAGAATATATTCCACGAAATAACAACTTCAAGTAAGAGTAATTCAACAATTATAGGGGTACTGAGAGAATAAGAGAGTTAGTAACTTCAACTATGTAACATGTAACATGTTATATCAAGTTCAAGTAGATGTATGGACGAAGTCTAAAAGGTAGAAATACCACATATAGCATGTGTACACACTCGTCACCTTGTGTACACGACTTTCACATAGTACAATTTTAAAAAACAACCCAAATCCTAAGGGGTATTTCACCAACACAAAGTAAGGCAAGATACATACCTCAACTAGGACAACTCAATCCTCAAAAATAGCTTTTCCCTAAAATCGCCTCCAAACGGCTCAAATCTAACAAAAAATGACTTACTTCAAACAATGCAAGAGGAATCAAGTACAATGGATAAAACTTTGATCTTTACACAATTCCCAAAAAGTCAACAAAATTTAACCCCGGACTCGCCTAGTCAAACACGAGTCCAAGGATAGAAATCGACTACCCATAACCCCACGAGTCCGTATATGTATTTTGTTTTAAAATCTGAGTTGAAATTGACTCTCATAACTCAAATCTTCATTTTTTTAAAATTGCCAAAAGATCCCCAATTTTCCTCTTTGATTCTCATAAATTTGATTTTAAATCTAAGATATAATCATGAAATATAGTTGAAAATTGATTAGAATCACTCATCCAAAGTTTGTAGATGAAAATCCCATATAAATCGCCTCCTACCGAGTCTAGGGTTCCATAATATGAGAAATGAGACTAAATCCCAACTTTCCAACCCTCATGTTCAATTGCAGAATTAGGATCGCAATGGCAAACTCTGAAAGCCTCATCAAAGTTGCAATTGTGACGAAGACTTCGCAATAGCAGAGCTGACATCAATCGCAAAAGCGACCAAGTGTTCGCAAATGAGACCCCAACTCAGGCCTCCTGACTTTGCAAAAGCGAAGGGGAAAAGTCGCATTTGCAACATTTGACCACCCTTGCCTCCGTCGCAATTGCGAGGGTGGTGCTCACGATTGCGACATCAGAGCACAAGTGCAGCAGCAATCCCGTTTTGGTTTAAAACAATTTCGGAATGCATGCAATACTCATCCGTGCCCTTGGGGCTCCAAATCAAACATCCACACAAGTCTAAAAATATTATACGAACTATCTCGCGCGATAAAAACAAAAGAGCAACATCTAGAACTACGACATACAAAAAAATGCATGAACTTAAAAGAAAATTTCAAGAATCTCTAAAATTGCAACCAAGCGTATGAATCCTTTCAAATCAGCTCCAAATGACTCCAAACTTTGAAGAAAAGTTCTAAATAACATAATAAACCTATTCCAACTCCCAAAACATAATTCCGAACCCAATAGCAAAAATTCATCATACAGTCAAAATTCTAAACTTAAAATTACCAATATTTGGCAAAACACAAATCAACCTACGAGTCTCTGAATTCGATTCCGGGCACACACCCAAGTCCAACATCAGGATACGAAGCTATAAGATCCATCAAAGTAGTATTCCAGATCGTTTTCACAAAAGTCAAAGTATGGTCAACATTTATAACTTAGGCTTCTAAGACAAGAACGAAAGGGTCTAAATCAACCCCAAAACCTTCCCGGACTGAAACTAACCGACCCCGCAAGTCATAAAGCCAAAATTACACATGTATGAATGTCACGACCCCAAATCTAAACTGGACGTGATGGCATCTATCATGATACTATGCTAGCCAATTTATTGAAAATAATAAAAATGATTTTCCATTTAATACATCAAATATCCGAATTTTCGTAATAATTCTGCTTCTTAAGCATTTCAAAATAGTAAAAATGATTAGAACATCTAAGCACAGTCCCAACATCTAGAGTCAACCGTCATGAGCATCTAAGAGATGATACAGTCTAATACAAATCCTCTACCACAACAAGTTTGGGAAGTATAGTAAAAATGACAGAGTAGGAAGGAGAAAGAGTATTTTGCGAACGCTGAGCAACTACCTCACAATCTCCGAACAAAGCTCCAAATGGGGTAGCTCAACTATCGCTCTGCCTCGGTAGCTGAATCTGCACACAAGGTGCATGAAGTAACGTGAGTACCCCAACTGAATAAGTAACAAAGTATCCAAAAACATGAGTGCAGTGACGAGCATTTAAACTTTATACTTTCATAAAAATAAGTACGAGTAAAGGTAATAGATCAAGTCAAGAGTCCACATTCACCAAAGACTTCACAAAAATCCAGTTTCCATTTTAAAATCTCATATAAAACATTAGTCAATATTTATCAAGAGGCTCAGTGTAAAGAAAAGTGAAATCCGTTGTTTCATAAAAATATCAGCCACTCGGGCACAGTGTCGCTCACAAATAAAGCCTCTCGGGCAAGCCTCTTAGTCAATCGTGACTCTACTCTCATACGTCAATGCTCACACTCATCAAGTACTATATAAAAGTTGTTGTGGCGTGCAACCCAATCAAATACGTGTATATATATAGTGCTGTGGAGTGCAGCCCGATCCATATAACATACGCTGCTGAGTGCAACCCGATCCACATAACATATGTTGCGGCGTGCAGCCCGATCCATATAACACACGATGCATCGTGCAACCCGATCCATATAATAGTCGACTGCGCTCACTGGGGGTGTACAGACTCCTGGAAGGGGCTCTTTCAGCCCAAACGCTATATTGTTGTGGCGTGCAGCCTGATCCAATATATATATTGTTGCGGAGTAAGGTCTAGACTGGTCGGCACAAGGACCCAAAATGGCTCACAGCCCATAAACAAGTATAAATTTTCAAATACAGGATATCGTAAGGTTTCAAATCGAATACGCATCTTAATAGTCGCTACGGGACGGACCAGGTCACAATCCCTATCGGTGCACGACCCCACGCTTGTCACCTAGCACGTGCGTCACCTTATTTACCAAAACTATATAAAATATCGGGGTTTCATACCCTCGGTTTTAGAGTTACAATCTTTACTTACCTCAAAATAGCTCACAAACTATTCTGTGGTGCTTAGAACACCTATGTGATCGCACAAGGAGCCATGTGACCGCACTACTCAAGGATGCCTAACCTATGGGATCAGTGACCTTATTACTCGATAGCATAGAACAAATATGCTTGCCTCAATATTTTACTCCACGCGATCGCGGATAATCTCACGTGATCGCAATGAACAAACCACTGCTGCTAAAACATAAGAAAACCAACAATCTCCCAAAGACCAAAAGTGCCCGTTTGAGCATTCGAAATACACCTGAGGCCCCCGGGACCTCAACCAAGCCTAACAACATATCCCATAACATCATTCAAACTTAGTCGAGCCTTCGAAACACCAAAAACAACGCAAAAACACCAAAATCGCATCAAATTCAAGCCTATGACTTTTGAAATTTCTAAATTTCGCCAATGATGCCAAAACCAACCAAAACACATTCGCTTGACCTGAAAATTTGCACGCATATCCAAAATGACATTACAAACCTACTCCAACTTCTGAAATTTCATTCCGACCCCGATAGCCTAATTTTCACTGCTGACCGGAAATCGCCAAAAACTTACATTCGCCAATTCAAGCCTAATTCTACACCGGACATCAAAACCACATTCCCAACACACTCCCAAGTCTCAAATCACCTAACGAAGCTATCCAAACAATAAAATCTACATTTTGAGGTCGTTTACCAATAAGGCATCTTTTGGTTGACTTTTCCACTATTGAACCAAGATAAGAGACTAAGTGTCTCATTTCACTTCAAAAATCGCTCCGAACCCGAGCCAACCAATCTAACATAATGTAATGAAGCTGAAACGGGGGAAACGGGGTAAACTCTCGGAATGACCGATCGGGTCGTTACATCTTCCCCCACTTAAACCTACGGTCGTCCTTGAACGTGCCAAGAGTTGTTCTCCAACACCGTCAAACTGCCGCATAGCCTACCATGCACATACTCAGGGGTGATCCCACGTTAAACTATCCCATATAGGTCCAGTAGAACAACACAGTTGAAATTTTGAAATCCAACCTGACCCATAAACCTTAGAACGAAATTCCCACTTCTGAAATGATTTGCAAGATCAAAATTTCACAATTATAAACTGAGTAAGCCTGAACATGCTGAATCAAGCCATATACGCAACCCAGATGCAATAACATAATATACCGCATAACTCAAACACTCATAGCGATAACTCCTAATCACAATAGCTGTCCAAACAACCCAACACCGGTACATAACCTCTTATCAATAAATGCCTCCCTCTAACACTTTCATATACTGTCGATTATGTAAGAAACACGTAAAACCTAGAAACCATTCGTTTGATCAGTCAGATATGAACCTCCCCTTCCCAACGAGGAAGTATTGCAGATTATCAAGCCGACTCCTGATATAAATGTCACGCCCCGAAATCCCACCGTCGGGCCGTGATGGCGTCTAGCGTTGAACTCGCTAGACAAGCCAACGTGTATAGCTAAACTAGCATAATAATCTCAATTGCACAGAATAAGCTAAAATAATTTGCAATTAATCAGCGGAATAAATATGGTCTCAAGCTAAAGAAGGACATCAAAATACAACAATGCGTAAATTTTCCCAGAACCTGGAGTCAGAAACTCACGAATTGTCTATAAGAGTGCTAGATACAAAACTGAAAGGAAATACATGTCTGCCTCTGAAATTGAAGGAAAAATAAGACAGAATCAAAGACGAATGGATGGAAGAGATGCCAAGGTCCACGAATGCCAGCGGGTATACCTTAAAGCCTCTATGATAGCTGGAAGACACTACCACTAATGATGTCCTCCCGGTCCGGCTGCGTAATCTGCACAACATAAAAAAGTGCAGGTGTAGCATCAGTACAACCGACCCTGTGTACTGAGTAAGTGCTGAGCCTAACCTCGGCGAAGTAGTGACGAGGATAAGACACGACAACAAAGTGTACCTGTGCAGATCAATAATATAGCAGAAACAAAACAAGAACAAAATTACGGGGAAAACATGCTGGGGTGTAAGAGATGGAAAATACTGAAATGACAGAAACGAAAACCACAGTCTGAAATATCTGAAAAAAATCGCGGGAAATGACAACACAGATTAAACAATAAAAGATGCGGCATGACATGTCCCATCGTGCATAATAACAATGTAAAACACGACACGGAATGTCCTCTCATGCATAATCAATATAAACACGATACGGAATGTCCCCTCGTGCATAATCAGTGTAAAGCATGGCACGGAATGTCCCTTCGTGCATAATAACAATATAAACATGGAATAGAATGTCCCCTCGTGCATAATAACAATATAAACATGGCACTGAATGTCCCCTCGTGCATAATAATAATATAAACATGGCACGGAATGCCCCCTCGTGCATAATAACAATATAAAACATGGCACGACATCACCCTTCGTTCTTCAATACTCTTCTTTACCCAAACGGCAATCAGAAACAAGGGCAAGGAAATAAGCAGAGTAAAAATAGAAATACCGGCAAGGGAACATCAATTAAACCATCAAATCCTGGCAAGGGAACATCAATTAAACAATCAAATCCCGGCAAGGGAACATCAATTAAACAATCAAATCCCGGCAAGGGAACTATACAATGATGACCCGGCAAGGGTATATTTCAATAACTCTTTCTCTTCCTTTCACTTTCACTTCCATGATTTATTTTATTACTTGAGCCAATGCTCCAAAGGATGTAATTTTCTCATATATCTTCATTATGCGTTTTTACAATTTGAGCCAATGCTACAAAGAATGTAATTACCTCATATATCTTCATTATGCGTTTCACAACTTGAGTCAATGCTCCAAAGATGTTTAAAGATTTCAATTTCCTTCACATGCTCATTTACATCATATAGGGATCACCAATTAAGCATAGGAATTACAACAAAACCGGAATAATCACAATATAGGGACTCATGGTCATGCTAGACACCAATGTATAGATACTCGTCACCATGCCTATACATCGTATTTGAAAATTAGCAAATATCAAATAATACTCAACTCCTATTCCCTCAAGCTAAGGTTAGTCCAAAAACTTACCTCGGGTCCAAAGTATAGCAATCAACCCTCTAACACCGCCTTTCCTTTAGAATTCAACTCCGAAATGATATTATCTAGACATAATCAACTCAAGTATATCAATAAGGATTCAATGATTCAATTACATGGCCTAATTATCCATTTCCTAGCATTCCTCCAAAATTATCAAAATTCGACCCCGGGCCCGCTTGGTCCAAACACAAGGCTCGGACCAAAACCATGTCACCCGCGAGCCCGAATATATAATTTGTTTTCAAATTCGACCCCAAAACGAGGTCTTAATCAAGAAACTTCAAAAGGGCCTAACTCTACCAAAATTCCAGATTTCTACTCTAATTTGCATGTTTTAGGTTTAGGAATTCATTAATTATAGATGAAAAATGAAGGAAATGAGTTAAAATTTACAAACCCAAGAAGTTTTGGTGAAGGATGGCTTCAATGGATGCCTAAGGGCTTTGGAGAAGAAGAAGTTCGTTATTTTCTAAGTGAATCTCGTAGCTACTGGTTCTGGAAATATATATATACCACTGGACAAAATTGTGCATCGCGATTGCGGGAATGGGTATATGATCGCGGAGAGTCTGGTTCCTACACTCTGCGATCACGGCTAAAAGAATGTGATCTCGAAGAATACTTAGCTAGCCCCCGCCCAGACCCCCTATGCCTTTATGCGATCGCAGAGGAAACTACGCGATCGCATATAGCAAATCGTAAAACACCAGCAACAGCTCATAAAAACCAATTTTTTTATGTTTTACACCCCGAAACTCACCCGAGCCCTCGGGTCTAGAAACCAAAAACACACACGACTCCCAAATCATCCTACGGACTTATTCAAGCATTCAAATTGCCAATATAACATCATATACATCGAATTAAACCTCTAAATCCATGAATTCTATCAAATTTCATAAAATATTAAATTTTTCGATTAAGTCCGAAACACGTCAAACGAAACCCATTTTCAACCAAACTTCACAGAAAGTGCATAAACCATATATAAAATCTGTACCGGGTGCCGGAACCAAAATACGGGTCCGATACCATCACTTTCTAATCGGATTTTATTTTCAATTTCCTTAAATATTTTCTGAAAACAATTTCACTAAAAAATTCATTTCTTGGGCTTGGGACCTCGGAATTTGATTCCGGGCATATGCCCAAGTCCCATATATTCCTACAGACCTTCCGGGACCGTCAAATCACGGCTCCGGGTCCGTTTACCCAAAATGTTGACCGTATCAAATTTATTTATTTTAATATCAAGTCTTAACATTTTTCACAGAATTTCATATTAAGCTGTCCGGCTACGCGCCCGGACTGCCCACGCAAATCGAGGCAACTACAAATGAGGTTTTCAAGGCCTCGGAAGTACGGAATAGGTAATAATTCACAATTTATCCTTCCAACTATGTAGTAAACAATTATGACAATATTCATTCTAGATCCAATGACCTCTTCTCATCCAACACGACCACTCTGATGACATGACACATCGATACAATTCTAAGCCATAACCTGTGGAACCCGTGCACTCAATAGCAACATCCCAAAGTAATCAAATTATGTAAAAGATTCACATGGGAGGATTATCCTGCCATTAACTATTACCACCACAACATCATGCTAAAAGCCTGGCACACATCGAAAAAATCAAAACACATGAATCCAATATCAAAGGTCATACCCCTATATAATCTCCGCTACAATGCGCGATCTCATCTAAACGCTAGCCGACATGAAATACTACAAGCCACCTGGCTCAAACCAATAATCATTTAAAATTCGACATCAAGTACTCAAAGTGCATTGCCAAAACAATGGGGAAACCGGATGATACCACGCCACACGAATCAGAAAGTGTATAACCAATACGTCTCAATCCCGCAATACGAAATACTTACCTTACTTAAATCTAGCTATAAAGCCCGATTAGAACCGCAACATGTGTGCATATAACACATAATCACTGTTCCCCGCAACATCGAAGGGTAATTCATAGATAACTCCAGATTATGAACAAACTCAATCACAATCAAATGGTACATTCCTCAACAATAGAAATTCGGAACCAACAATTCCAACCCGGTGCAGAACACACACCCATACTGGCCTACCAATAACCCTAAACCAACTCTGGTCACTCACAGCAGATAGATCACTCACCGAAAAGTTCACAATGACAAAACCATGGTACATACTAACATCCAACTAGCTTGCTCGTATATTCACAGTTCACTATAAAAAAATAACCTGTTTATGGGAAATCTCAGCCTCGAAGCCACGAAGCGCACCAATTACTATATCTGATCTCAACTCCACCGCTCGAATACATAGCACATCCATAATACTCAATCATTACACGAGGGATACCCCTATAATTTTTCTGTGTTACCAAGCAACCTTGAATATCAACAGTTGATCCAATAAGAGAGCGCCGCAATACCAATAAAGTACCCTTAACTCAAACACATTGTTGTTTCTGAAATGTATACCCTCATCATGCCGCACCAATTAGTGATATCATCTACCTAGTCATCTTAAACTACCCATGCTGCCTATGAATTTATGACTTTCCTTCCAGAACTGAACCGTGACCTCACACATGCAAATCTCAACTCTACACAACATACCACACACACTCTGCCATACTATGATAAATATGAGAACTTCATAATCCCTTCCGAGGCATAAGCAACTACATACTCAACTAGCCAAGCAATTTTCATTTGACCCCATCTAATGAGGAAAATCACTATACACCACAGGCTCCTCATGCCAGTAGAAGATACATCTCTAACCGTGGTAGAAATCATCAAGAACGCTCCTAATCCAGTTTGTACGACACCAAACTATCAGTACTGAATCCTTTGAAATCAACCAAGCTACGCAGGTCACCAAAATCAAAGAGTATTTCCAAGAAACACATGTGAAAACTCATGACCTCATAAACACCCAAAGAACTAATCATATCCCTTACCATGCCGATCTGGCCTACTACCAAGATGTCCTAATAATCCATGTCCCTTCTCACTTACCTTCGAATTGATACTTTTCCTTGCCATAATACTGCAATTCTCAACCCAGACTCATCACACGAGTCCCAAGCATAATATCGTACCGTCTAAAGCTCGTACGCCGCTAAATACCCTCTCAAGTATCCCCAAAAGTACAACATTAAAAATACTTACCCTGAAGAGACTTCCTGCGAATTTAAAGCCATTACCTTCACTTTGTTGATATTGATATGTAGAATTCATGGTAATGTATAAATTCCATAAGTCTTCACACCCTCCAAAGTAAATCTCAATTACATTGACAAATTAGATATAATCGACCTGACATGTTTGCACACTAACATACTGGGAAAGTAATCCACTCACTTGATGCCACAAACACGTCATACACTACACACACTACACCTTTTACAATTTCAACTCAATCATTCAATAAAACCCATTTACCCAATAGAGTACATTAAAACCTATATCGAAGGAATTTTCATTACTCGAGTCATTCCTAGACCCCACATCTGCACGTCACATCTGATTTACCAATATAACTCGAGCAGAAACCAATACAACACATAATCGTATAATCAACTTATCATTAACAGACTCCCCCACTTGGCTCAAAGCCAACGATCAAGACAAACAATGACACACAATGCCCATAAGAACACAGCCCGTCTAACATCTCAAGTCATCTGCAAATCTCGCATTCACCATTGTAATAGTCATTCCAACTTCCACAAGTGATCTAAACTCAATTACAACATATATCATTTACTGGTAGAAGAGAACTTACTAGAGAACAACATAAGGATCACACACCCTAGGACAACCCGCAGGAGATACCCCTGTCGGCTTAGCATCAAACATGATATCTCTCTATACACTTCCGAAGATCATATCTATTACGCAGTCACCATACCCTTCTACACTAAAACACAACCAATGCCTAACCTCCAGGCATCGAGATATGCGGTATAAGAACCTAAAGATGATGGTAGAACCCACACTAGAGCTGAAGTCAAAGGAAATCTTGAGCTTCTGGAAGCTCTACCACACCCGTCTGCCCACATGGATACCCTCACTGGACACCACCTGTCCCAAGAATGCTACTGAACTGAGCCCAAAAACACACACTTGGAAAAATTTGCATAGAGCTTCTCCTCCCTTAATCCTTGTAATACCATCCTCAAATACTAAGTATGCTACCCCCGGCTACGCGTATATGCCAGGGTGCCATCAATGAATATAATAACAAATGAGTGATAATGCGGCTGGAATACACCGTTAATCAAATACATGAATGCTATCGATGCAATGATCTTCCCAAAAGACATCACCAGGAACTCATAACACAACAGAAGGATCCGCTTCACTCCACAACTAAACAACATAAGAGGTCTTCCCATACACTCATGACTCGAGGCCATGTGCCAACTCCAGACAGAAGTCGAACACTAAATTGTTCGTGCTACATATCCGGACCATCCCTTTTTGCCACAATCAAACAATAGGAATACATCTCACCCTCAAATCATACTCACCACATAGACATCTAGTCACAAAGTACCGCCAATAAGGACACCAACAGACATATAAGTCCCTAAATGCACGGCTCACACAATCGATGTCTCAGCACTCAAGCCACATAATGAATCTGGCCTCAAGTCCTCCAGACTGGCCCATTACCAACATGCCAAAATCACATCTCTTCCATGGGAGTCACAAGCCATCGATGCACAGCTGACACCAAGCGCTCACGTGCGCATTCGAATACATGGAAGGAAATTGAGAGTTGTGATTTTGGCAGAACAAAATGGATTCGCAGGACAAGAATTAAAGAATATGAGATTTTCCTAAGGGTTATGTATCCTCTCGAAGATAAGTACAGACGTCTCTATACCAATCTGCAAGACTCTACTAAACCTGCTCATGACCGTTGAGTCCTATGTAACCTAGCGCTCTGATACCAACTTGTCACGACCCCAAATCTAAACCGGCCGTGATGGTGCCTATCGTGATACTAGGCTAGCCAATTTACTGAAAATAATGAAAATGATTTTCCATTTAATACATCAAATATCTGAATTTTCATATAATTTAGTTTCTTAAACATTTCAAAACAGTAAAAATGATTAGAACATCTAACCACAGTCCCAACATATGGAGTCAACCGTTATGAGCATCTAAGAGATGATACAGTCTAATACAAATCCTCTACTACAACAATTCTGGGAAGTAAAGTAATAATAAAAGAGTAGGAAGGAGAAAGAGTAGGCTACGGACGCTAAGAAACTACCTCACATCTTCGAACAATGCTCCAAATGGGGTAGCTCAACAATCGATGTGCCCCGGTACCTGAATCTGCACACAAGGTGCAGGGATTAACGTCAGTACGCCAACTCTGTAAGTAACCAAAGTATCTAAAAACATGAGTGCAGTGACGAGTATTTAAACTTTATAGTTTCATTGAATAAAGTACCAGTAAAGGTAATAGATCAAGTCAAGTGTCCACATTAGTCAACATTTATCATGAGGCTCAGTGTAAAGAAAAGTGAAATCAGTAATTTCATAAAAATATCAGCCACTCGGGCACAATGTCGCTCACAAATAAAGCCTCTCGGACAAGTCTCTTAGTCACTCGTAACTCTACTCTCATAAGTCAATGCTCACACTCAACACACTCACTCATCAGGTACCACATAACAACTGTTGTGGCGTGCAGCCCGATCCATATAGCATATGATGCAGCATGCAACCCGATCCATATAACATATGCTGCAGCATGCAGCCCGATCCATATAATAGTCTATTGTGCTCACTTGGGGTGTACAGACTCCTGGAGGGGCTCCTTCAGCCCAAGCGCTATATCGTTGGTTGCGCTATACGTATTGCAGCCTGATCCAATACGTATATATATATATATATATATATATATATTGATGCGGCATGCAAACCGATCCATATAATATACGATTGATACGCTCAAATTACACCTTAAAATATTGTAAGCCATCGATGTCAAATATAGTAATCCAACAAGATTGGGGTCGAATCCCACAGAGAACAATATGGAGGCAATTAGGAATGCAAGAGAATTATCACTTATCGCGCAATGCCAAACAAATAAGAGTTTTGTTTTGAAAGTTGTTTAAAACTAAGTGCGAAAATATAAACTAACCTTGAAAGAAAGTAAAATGATCAATGTCAACAAAAATGGATGGTTCGGGAATTACACTCAAGTAACGATCCAATGTATTTCACGATATTACAAATATGAGCGAGTTTATGTTAATTAGCCACGGATAATAATTCTTAATTAGCTTTTTCCAAAGACTAACAAGACTTCCTAATTGAATTATTCCTAACCCAATTAAGAGATTAAGCACACCCGGATATGGCTACAAGTAGTTCAATCTTATCCCTAGGTAGAATCTATAAAATGAGGGTTAAATCCTCAAGTTCTTGTTAATTACTATTTCCCAACCCCAAATTATCTTTTCCAAAATTAATTCGGAGTTAACGGGTGTGTCCTAGGGTTAGCTAATCCCTTTGGAAACATTAAAGAACAAGAATAATTAAAGAAATAATAACTCACTTCATAAATATAATAAAATCATTCAATACATAAGCAAAACAAGGTATTTAATCGACACTTTAAATATGTAAATTCACATAAACAAGATTCAAGTGTTGGAAATAAATACTACACACTTAAATATACATTACAAAGCAAGGAAATGAGGAAACAAACATAAATGGGTAAGAAAACCTTAACCACAAGAGTGAAATATTCTAATCCTAAGTGTGTGTGCAAACCCTAACTTCACAAATGTTTTCTCTCTTCTTTTCTACTCAAAAATATATTTACAAAGCCAAAAGATATTCAAAAAGATCTACACAGTCGTGTATAAGAATGGTTTGGGGATAAAAATGTGAAATTCCAAAACTGCCCAGAATTTATGCAGTTTCTATTCATCACGATCGCGTAAAAACAGTTGCGATCACGAAGGTTCAGGTTTTAGATTTCTACGATCACATGAGGAAATTTTCCGATCGCGTAGAATCAATTCTCTATATTTTGCGATCGCGTAGAACTTTTCAAAGCTGGTGTAATATTCCTTCTCTGCGATTGCGTAAAACACTTTGCGATCGCGGCTCACATCTCATTGACTTCTGCGATTGCGGACCAGACCTTGCGATCGCGAAGAGTATCTGGCTTCAGTCATTTTTTATCATTTTTGCCTATTTTGACTTGGTTTATTCCATTTCTTCTCCAAATCACATGATACCTGAAAATTTCCAATAATCATTAGAAATTTCCCTAGTTTTCTATCAAAATTATACCAAAGTCTAAATATTGAGAGGAGATAAGTTGGTAAAATACCAACTCATCAAACCCCCAATCTTAAACTATTGATTTTCCTCAAGCAATGTAAAACTAAGAACACATTTATGCAAATCATCACTTAAGCCCCATGGCATACCAAGTATCATTTCACGTCAAAAAGGGTCAATTCAAGCTCATTCTAATGACTTTGGTTGGTACCAACAATTAATACAAGGCATATGAATCACTAACCTTTTGCACATTTTGTTTCATTTTGAAACAACCACATTTATCAAAGTAACAACCAAGTCATGACACTAAAGATTCAAAATTTGCCTCTTCGTCACTACTTTCTTCCCTCCCTCATTCCTCCCAATTGGAAATGGGATTAAATTCACAACTCGAGTCTCATGTGCCCTCACACTTTAAGAGATACTCCCAAAATCACAAATTGCTTTCAAAATATAGAAAGGATGTCAAATAGAAGACTCAACTCTCTCTCACAAAGATATTCAAATGCACACAAGTAGTACCATAGGCTGGCCCTTTATGTATTTCTCCACTAATTTAGACATACTTGGTTCAAAATCACTTAGGATTTAAAGGGTTGTAGTTTATGATTTTGGTCAAGGTGTGGCACAAGAATGACTTAAAACTCCCTAAGCACTACACTTTTCAACAATTAAAGTCCCCTTTATTCAAGAATGTTTTCCACCCTTTCTTCTCTCCCTTATTTTTTTTTGTTTCACCCAGTCTTCCATTTATTCAAGCCCTTTTTTGTTTTTTTTTTTAACAACACTTTTCGCTTTTTAAGAAGCCTCCATATCACGACTTTATCAACCTCCACCCCCAAACTTAGGCTTTAAGCCTATATTCATACTTTCAATCACTTAGGGAGGTAGGGTTTCACAAGAATATTTTGTAACATGGTTTCCAAAGATAAAATTAAAAGGCTCAAAAGGGTTGACTAGGGAAAATATTTATGGGTAGGAAATTTTGTAACAAAAATTGTTCAAGAAAGGCCTAACATCATTTTTCAAACCAAGTTAATCTATGATTTTTCCTTGAAGCACATTCCGGGCAAGTTCTAAACCAAAAGTGATACAAAAGAACTTCACAATTGTAAACTCACCACACATGGCACATGAAAACTCAATTGGAATATAAATCCAAAATCCAATTGGAACTAATGAAACTCAAGGAACTCACATGTAGCCTAAAAAGATATTTAGTGAACCAAAGAGCCAGAAGTATAATCTAAAAATCACAACAAGGAGCATTCTTATTATTTCATATATATATATATATATATAT